>OY997264.1:352552276-352764776 GCA_963921465.1 Triticum timopheevii
GAAGGCCAGGGGGCCCACACCCTACTCACGAGGGTGGGGGGCGCTCCCCTGGGCGCCCCCCTACCTCATGGGCCCCCTGGTGGCTCTCCGACGTCCATCTTCTCCTATATGAAGTCTTTCGATGAGAAAAAAAAATAGAAGGCAACCTTTCGGGACGAGACTCCGCTGCCACGAGGCGGAACCTTGGTGGAGCCAATCTAGGGCTCCGGCAGAGCTGTTCTGCCGGGGACACTTCCCTCCGGGAGGGGGAAATCATCACCATCGTCATCACCAACGCTCCTCTCATCAGGAGAGGGCAATCTCCATCAACATCTTCACCAGCACCATCTCATCTCCAAACCCTAGTTCATCTCTTGTATCCAATTCTTGTCTCCAAGTCCGGGATTGGTGCTAGTAGGTTGCTAGTAGTGTTGATTACTCCTTGTAGTTGATGCTAGTTGGTTTATTTGGTGGAAGATCATATGTTCAGATCCTTTATGCACATTATTACCCCTCTGATTATGAACATGAATATGCTTTGTGAGTAATTACGTTTGTTCCTGAGGACAAGGGAGAAGTCTTGCTATTAGTAGTCATGTGAATTTGGTATTCGTTCGATATTTTGATAAGATGTATGTTGTCTAACCTCTAGTGGTGTTATGTGAACATAGACTACATAACACTTCACCATTATTTGGGCCTAGAGGAAGGCATTGGGAAGTAATAAGTAGATGATGGGTTGCTAGAGTGACAGAAGCTTAAACCCTAGTTTATGCGTTGCTTCATAAGGGGCTGATTTGGATCCATATGTTTCATGCTATGGTTAGGTTTACCTTAATACTTTTGTTGTAGTTGCGTATGCTTGCAATAGAGGTTAATCATAAGTGGGATGCTTGTCCAAGTAAGGGCAGTACCCAAGCACCGGTCCACCCACATATCAAATTATCAAAGTACCGAATGCGAATCATATGAGCGTGATGAAAACTAGCTTGACGATATTCCCATGTGTCCTCGGGAGAGCTTTTCCTATTATAAGAGTTTGTCCAGGCTTGTCCTTTGCTACAAAAAGGATTGGGCCACCTTGCTGCACTTTATTTACTTTTGTTACTTGTTGCTCGTTACAATTTATCCTATCACAAAACTATCTGTTACCACTTATTTCAGTACTTGCAGAGAATACCTTGCTGAAAACCGCTTATCATTTCCTTCTGCTCCTCGATGGGTTCGACACTCTTACTTATCGAAAGGACTACGATAGATCCCCTATACTTGTGGGTCATCACGCGCCCGGCCGCCCGCATCTCGCACCACGCCGCCCGCACCCCGCACTCCGCCGCCCGCAAAACCTCCCCACGCGGCTGACCTCCCGCTGCCACCAGATCTAGCTGCAGGGCGTGCCCCCCCGTCCCCGCCCTCCCGCTCGTGAGCTCGGATGGAGAGGAAGAAATTGTTACCTTATGCGGCCGCCGGAGAAGAAACGCGACGGCGACCTGGGGGCGAGCTCGTCTGATCCTTCCTCCGGGCGAGCGCGGCACGAAGCAGCGGTCTCCTTTTCGCGAGCTCACAAGCGTGGCTTGCTCGTGTTTATTTCCATGCCTCATAGCGTCATGGCCTGGGCGTGGATGTTTACACGCCCTTTTACATGAGTCGCTGGGAGCAGTTTTTCAGCTCGCATCGTGTATATTTGCTATACACGTCCATACAGATGATCCACTAGAGATGCTCTAACAGAAGCCATGCAGTATGCCAGGTGGATTTTTAAGCTACTCCCTCTGTATCTAAACAATCTTATGACGAGCTGCTGGATTTTAGACCAGTAAGCCTCATGAACGGAGTTGCGAAGATCTTCGACAAAGTGCTTGCCACCTTGCGCTGGAATTGCCGCATTTGGTTGGCATTCACCAAAGCGCGTTCGTCAAAGAGAGAGCTCTGCAGGATAACTTCATGCTGGTTCAAAGCAGCGCAAGATGACTGCATGCGCTTCGACAGCCTGCATTCCTGCTAAAGCTTGATATCTCAAAGGCATTTGATATGGTACAGTGGTCTTTCTTGACCGAAGTTCTTCAAACGCTTGGATTTGGCAGTAAGTGGCTGGATTGGATCATGGGACTCGTTGCTACCTCTTCTACCCGCATCATGGTGAACGGCATGCCTGAGGCTCCAATCTTCAACTGCAAAGGCCTGCGGCAAGGCGGACCCCTGTCCCCCATGCTCTTTATCCTCCTGATGGAGCCGCTCCACCATCTGTTTCGGCTGGCCGCGGAGATGGATGTTTTGACACTACTTGCCAGCCATGGTTTAAAGCAGCGGGGGTCCCTTTTCGCCAATGATGTGTGTATTCCTCAGGCCAGTGGACACCGATATTCAAGTGTGCTCCCACATCATGTGCCTTTTGGGGATGGCATCCGGCCTACAGGTTAACTTCAGTAAGACGGCGACAATCCCGATCCGCTGCTCCAACGATGAGAAGGCGCTTGCCGCGGCTACCCTGGCATGCGAGCTAGGCACCTTTCCGTGCCGCTATCTAGGGATGCCGCGTTGCCTCAGGAAGCCTTCTACTGCACAGTTGCACAGCATGGTGGAGCACATAGCCCAGTGCCTGCTGAATTGGAAGGTCACTACCTTACCGAAGAGTGGCAGACTCATCCTCATGCTTTTGGTCCTCTACTCAGTCCCTATACATGCGATGTTAGCGCTCGCTATCCTGATGAAAATGATTCATGCCATAAACAAGATCATCAGAGGGTTTTTGTGGTGTGGCAAAAGTCTAGCGAATGGTGGAAGTTGCTCGGTGGATTGGGCGACAGTATATTCGCCAAAGTGGGCAGGCGGGCTAGGCATTCCGGACCTGGCTTGGCTCAGTGTGGCTTTGCAAGCTAGATGGCCTTGGCTACATCGAGTGGATCAAAATAGACCGTGGAGTGAGTTCAACATCATAGTCCCCAAGGAGTCGGTTGCACTCTACAACGCCGCGACCAAGATAACAGTAGGAGACGAAAACCTGGCCCTCTTCTGGGAGGATCACTGGATGAATGGATATCGCCTTATGGAAATCACGCCGCAAATTTATGAGGTCGTTCCTCTGCCAAAAAGAAGATCAAGAAACCTGAAAGAGGCCATCACCACTGGATCCTGGGCAACCGATATCAAACCGGACTTGGGTCTAGAGGCTCTCTCGCAGTACCTGCATCTGTGACGGAGGGTTGAGGAGGTGACACTGCAAGACGGCGTGCAAGATGTTGTGTCTTGGTCTTGGGAGGCCGATGAAAAGTATTCAGCACGGTCTGCTTATGCGACGAAATTCGTAGGCAGGGAGGTGTCGGCCACAACGTAGTTCACGTGGAAATCTAAAGCGTTGTTGTGCTGCCGCTGTTGGAGAACGCGGTAATTTCAAAAAATTTCCTACGATCACACAAGATCTATCTAGATGATGCATAGCAATGAGAGGGGAGAGTGTGTCCATGTACCCTCGTAGACCGAAAGTGGAAGCGTTTCAATAACACGGTTGATGTAGTCGAACGTCTTCGCGATCCAACCGATCCAAGTACCGACCGTACGGCACCTCCACGTTCAGCACACGTTTAGCTCGATGACGTCCCTCGTACTCTTGATCTAGTTGAGGACGAGGGTGAGTTCCGTCAGCACGACGGCGTGGTGACGGTGATTATGATGTTACCGGCGCAGGGCTTCGCCTAAGCTCTACGATGGTATGATCAAGGTGTGTAACTATGGAGGGGGGCACTGCACACCGTTGGGAGAGAAAGCTTGTGTGTTCTAGGGTGCCCCCTTGCCCCCGTATATAAAGGAGAAAGGGGGAGGCTGGCCGGCCCTCCTAGGGTGCGCCAAGAGAGGGGCATCCTACTAGGACTCCAAGTCCTAGTAGGTTTCCACCTAAGGAAGAGGGGGAAGGAGGAAGGAAGAGGGAGAAGGGAGGGAAAGGGGGGGGGGGCGCCGCCCCCTTCCCTTGTCCTATTCAGACTCGGGGGGTGGCCAGCCCCTCCTGGCCCTTCCTCTCTTCCCACTAAGGGCCATCTAGGCCCATTAGTTCCCCCGGGGGTGGGGGGGGGGGGGGGTTCCGGTAACCCCTTGACACTACAATTTTATCCGAAACTTCTCCGGAACACTTTCGGTGTTCGAATATAGTCGTCCAATATATCAATATTTTTGTCTCAACCATTTTGAGACTCCTCGTCACGTCCGTGATCTTATCCGGGACTCTGAACAAAGTTCGGTCATCAAAAACACATAACTCGTAATACATATCATCATCGAACGTTAAGCGTGTGGACCCTACGGGTTCGAGAACTATGTAGACATGACCGAGACACATCTTCGGTCAATAACCAATAGTGGAACCTAGATGCTCATATTGGCTCCTACATATTCTACGAAGATCTTTATCGGTCAAACCGCATAACAACATACGTTGTTCCCTTTGTCATCGGTATGTTACTTGCCCGAGATTCGATCGTCGGTATCATCATACCTAGTTCAATCTCGTTACCGGCAAGTCTCTTTAATCATCCCGTAATACTTCATCCCGCAACTAATCATTAGTCACAATGCTTGTAAGGCTTATAGTGATGAGTATTAACGAGAGGGCCCAGAGATACCTCTCGGAAACACGGAGTGACAAATCCTAATCTCGATCTATGCCAACCCAACAAATACCTTCGGAGACACCTGTAGATCACCTTTATAATCACCCATTTACGTTGTGATGTTTGCTAGCACACAAAGTGTTCCTCCGGCATTCGGGAGTTGCATAATCTCATAGTCCGAGGAACTTGTATAAGTCATGAAGAAAGCAGTAGCAATGAAACTGTAACGATCATAATGCTAAGCTAACGGATGGGTCATGTCCATCACATCATTCTCCTAATGATGTGATCCCGTTCATCAAATGACAACAGATGTCTACGGTTAGGAAACATAACCATCTTTGATTAACGAGCTAGTCAAGTAGAGGCATACTAGGGACAATATGTTTTGTCTATGTATTCACACATGTACTAAGTTTCCGGTTAATACAATTCTAGCATGATATAATAAACATTTATCATGAAATAAGGAAATAAATAATAACTTTATTATTGCCTCTAGGGCATATTTCCTTTAGTCTCCCACTTGCACTAGAGTTAATAATCTAGATTACATGGTAATGATTCTAACACCCATGGAGCTTTTGTGCTGATCATGTTTTGCTCGTGGAAGAGGCTTAGTCAGCGGGTCTGCAACATTCAGATCCGTATGTATCTTGCAAATCTCTATGTCCCCCTCCGACACTTGATGACGGATGGAATTGAAGCTTCTCTTGATGTGCTTGGTTCTCTTGTGAAATCTGGATTCCTTTGCTAAGGCAATTGCACCAGTATTGTCACAAAAGATTTTCATTGAACCCGATGCACTAGGTATGACACTTAGATCGGATATGAACTCCTTCATCCAGACTCCTTCATTTGCTGCTTCTTAAGCAGCAATGTACTCCGCTTCACACGTAGATCCTGCCACGACGCTTTGCTTGGAACTGCACCAACTGACAGCTCCTCCATTCAATAAAAATACGTATCCGGTTTGCGACTTAGAGTCATCCGGATCAGTGTCAAAGCTTGCATCAATGTAACCGTTTACGACGAGCTCTTTTTCACCTCCATAAATGAGAAACATATCCTTAATCCTTTTCAGGTATTTTGGGATGTTCTTGACCGCGGTCCAGTGCTCCACTCCGAGATTTCTTTGGTAACTCCCTGCTATGCTTATAGCAAGGCACACATCAGGTCTGGTACACAACATTGCATACATGATAGAACCTATGGCTGAAGCATAGGGAATGACTTTCATTTTCTCTCTATCTTCTCTAGTGGTCGGGCATTGAGTCTGACTCAACTTCACACCTTGTAACACAGGCAAGAACCCTTTCTTTGACTGGTCCATTTTGAACTTCTTTAAAATTTTATCAAGGTATGTGCTTTGTGAAAGTCCAATTTAAGTGTCTTGATCTATCTCTATAGATCTTGATGCCCAATATGTAAGCAGCTTCACCGAGGTCTTTCATGGAAAAACTCTTATTCAGGTATCCCTTTATGCTATCTAGAAATTCTATATCATTTCCAATCAACAATATGTCATCCACATGTAATATTAGAAATGCTACTGAGCTCCCACTCACTTTCTTGTAAATACAGGCTTCTCTAAAAGTCTGTATAAAACCATATGCTTTGATCACACTATCAAAGCATTTATTCCAACTCTGAGAGGCTTGCACCAGTCCATAAATGGATCACTGGAGCTTACACACTTTGTTAGCACCCTTTGGATCGACAAAACCTTCCGGTTGCATCATATACTTTAAGTGCATCTAGTGCCACCCCTAGTTGGTTTTGGAGTATTGACGACAAACTTGGTTGAGGGACTAATGTGTTTGTGAGAATTGCAGGATAACACAGATAGTAGTCCCATATTGATTCGGTTTACCTACCAGAGATGACCCCTAAAAATGTGTGAAGACATTGAAGACAATGGTGGTCTGTGAAGACATTCACATTGATGACTATGACAGGAGAAGACATCGCGTGAAGACTATAGTGCGAAGACATAGTTGTTTCATAGTTTCCTTTTCTTCTTTGTTGAGTCATAGGAACCATCGTACTATTAAGTGGGGTCCAAGTGAACAAAGTCAGAATGACTGATGTGATGCTCAACCAAAATCCAATGTCTTCGAGCGAAGACAATGAAAGCAATTCTTATCCAGAGCTGGATAAGTCAGCTTGGCTTGTAGCCCAAGCTAAGCTGCCGCGTGTGTTTGAAATCTGACCGTTGGACACGTGTCAGTTCCTTAGTGACACAGGGTCATTTTGGACAAATCAGGTCGGGTTGCCTCCTGGCTATAAATAGCCCACCCCCTACACCATAAATTGGTGGCTGCTCAGAGTTTGTGCACGACTTTTGTCGTTTGAGAGCAACCCACCTCCGAAGCCTTTGAGAGAGAATTCTTGCGAGGACAAAGCCCAAAACACCCAGAGCCAAAGAATGTTAGGCATCACTGAAGTCTTTCTGTCTGCGTGATCTGAAGACTTATTACACTTGAGGACTGTGAATCCTCCAGCCGGTTAGGCATCGCATTCTAAGCATCCAAGTGTCATTGTGGATTGCCAGTGAATGAAGTCTTTGAAGGTTTGGAAGTCTCCCTTGAAGACTCACCAGAGTGATTGGCGAGGACTAAGTGTTCTTAGCTCAAGGGGAATAAGGTGAAGACATGGTCTTCTAAGTTGAATCTCAGCCTCCCTAACAAGACGTATAGTTGTCACATCAACTGGAACTGGTCCAACAAATCCCTTGTCATCTCCGAGCAACTCGTTCTCCTCTCTCGCCTTACTTATAGTTTGTCTTCGTGAAGTCTTTGCCTACTTGCCTGATCTGTTTGACTTCACTGTGTGAAGACTGTTGTCTGTTTGGCTTCATACTATCTTCCATCCTGATCCATTCTAGCTAGCTGCTTATAGTCTTCGTGCTTTCACTACATTACTTACTTGACTATGGCTTGTCTAGTGTATTCTACCTTCTGCTGCATATCAATAGGGTCATTTCTATTGTTTGTCTTTGAAACACCCCTATTTTGAAGACTTTCATAAAAATCGCCTATTCACCCACCCTCTAGTTGAATACTAGCACTTTCAATTGGTATCAGAGCAAGGTGCTCCCTTGTTTTGTGTGATTCGATTTAACCACCTGGAGTTTAGCTATGTTGGCTGCAGGGATAATCAAAGTCTCTGCTGCGTGCCCTGTCTTCGATGGCACAGATTACCCCTACTGGAAGAATAAGATGCGTATGCGTCTTGAAGCCATTGACTCGATCTCTGGTATGTCGTCAAGAACGGCGTTCCCAAGACTGGTGAAGGTGTCACTCCTGCTGATGTCAAGAAGTTCATACAACCGGACTCAACTGCCAAGAACATCATCTGTGGTCATCTGACCAAGGGGCAGTATGGTTGTGTGAGTGCTCTGGAAACTGCGAAGCGAGTCTAGGACTGGCTCTCCAAGGTCAATGAAGGCGTCTCAACATAGAGAGATTCAAGGATCAGTGTTCTTCACAATCTCTTCAACTTCTTCAAGAGAAATGACAATGAAAACGTCCAGCTCACATTTGATTGCCTCACTGATATCACCATTGAGCTTCATGCACTCGGCACCACTGAGATCACCAAGCACGAAATCGTCAAGACACTTCTGAGATCTCTTGACAGCTCATTTGACACCCTGGCCCTGATGATTCAAGAGTGCCCTGATTTCAAGACTCTCGATCCGTCTGACATACTTGAGAGGCTCAACACACATGAGTTCCAGCTATCTGAGAAAAGAGATATCTATGGTCCCACCTATGGCCGTACTCGCGCTTTGAAGGCAAAGGCCGTCTCCTCGTCTGAAGAAGAATCTGACTGCAGTTCTGGGGATCCTGAAGACACTAGAAAGGAGCTTGCTATGCTTGTGAACAAGTTCTAGAAGTTCACCAAGAAGAAAGACTTCAGAAAGTCTTCAAGATCCAGCTCAAGACATGATGAAGCTTCCTCTCATGATCACAAGAAGAGAACATGCCACAAGTGCAAGAAACCTGGTCACTACATCTCTGAGTGTCCACAATGGGACAATGAGACAAAGAAGAAGAAAAAGAGCAAGGATTATGGTTCTGATGACAAGAAGAAGAAGAAATCCTCAAAGTCTTCTTCCAAGTCTTCATTGAAGTCTTCATCACACAAGAAGAGCTCATCAAGCAAGACTCGTTCTTTTGTTGGCAAGGAGATGGATTCAGAGGAGGAGTCTGCATCTGAAGAGGCTAAGGTGGAGTCCAAAGATGAATCTTATTCTGGAGTAGCAAGCCTGGCTCTAGCTTCTACATACTTCGCCAGGTTCATCTTCAACACTGAAGACAATGGCCTCATCACCAACGCTGATGGCAAGGATGAGGATGACTATGCTCCCACCTACTGCTTCATGGAACGTGGTGACAAGGTAAACTCACGCGATGCTTACTTTTAAACATCAAGTGAAGATGACTCTGAATGTGAATCTAAACCTGGCTACAAAATACTTGCTAAAATTGCAACTGAACAACAGAATGCCATGGAACATATTCAAAAACTGTTAGACAAAAGCGATGACCTGTTGGACGTGGAAATGACCCGATCTCAGTCCTTAATTGAAGACATTAAAAATCTTCATGTTAAGTACGAGGAACTTGAAAGTCGTCATGAATCACTCTCAACCTCTCATGAAAAGCTTTCTATGATTATCTTCAAAGGAAGCAGGAATTTGAGAAATTGAGATCAGCTCATGAAGATCTTCAAAAGGAAAACGAGTCACTCCGCGCTCAACAGATCAGTTCCGCTCAGGAAGGGTTTGAACCACCATGTCTAAAATGTATTGAGCGTGATAATGCTGTCTCTGTTGCTGAATGTTCAACTGCTGCTACTGTTGCAATATCTTCAACTGCTAATGTGGTAACTAACCCCTCAGCTGAGGATACCACTACTATTGCTGATGAGAATGTCAGGTTGAAGTCATTATTTGAGACAGGAATGTACAAAAGTCTCAAAGGGCATCAGACACTATGTGATGTCCTTAAAAATCATATTCTGAACCGAAACCCTAGGAAAGAGGGTGTTGGGTTCGAGAGGAAAACGAATGTTGGTGGTTCTTACTGGATGCCTGAGCAGTACCCCAAAACCACATGGGTTGCTGCTAAGGGACCTTCAGTAGATACATCTACCTTATCTGGCTTCACTAGTGCTAACCCAATTATCATTGATGAATCCTTTGATGCAAACTATAAACTGTTCAGGAATCAGAATGGTGAAGTGTTCGCCAGGTATATTGGTACTAACTGCAGGAATGGACCACCTCTTAAGAAGATATGGGTACCCAAAAGTTGTCTCAAAAGTCTTCCCGTGAATGTGTTATGACACCACCTGGGAAGAAGTTAAATCCCAGACCAAAGGCTTCAAATGGTCCAAAGGCTTCATACAGACAGAGGACTCACCCGAGTCACCCTAACGCCAATGTTTTGCAAGCAAATCATACTCAGACCTTTGAATATGAGTGTGTTTCATCAAACCGCTATGTTCATAAGTCTAAGAACTTTTCTGCTTATTCTTATGAGTATTATTCTCCTCCTGCAAGGCTATTTGCTAGGGCTTCAAAGCCTAAGTTCTCAGATGCTTCACTTAGACTCATTGCTTCTAAGCCACCCATGAAGATGTGGGTGGTTAAGAAAACTTAACTCTCTTTTGCAGGGAAAGGTCTCTTGCCGGAAATCAAAGGCGTCTGATGCTTATGCTGGGGACCTTAAACATCTTGTGGGACGCAAGATAAAATGTCCAAATGGTCTTACTATGTATTTCGTCCCGGGATTCCTTGACACTCATCCTATCTATCCTAACCAAGATCTGAACTTCTATGTTCCGTTTGTTCGTCAAATGTTTCTGCTTCACAACTCTCTTGGTGAAGCCTATCCCCCAAACTGTACTATAGGCTATGACACCTCAAGCTTCAGAATGGATTATGGATAGTGGCTGCACAAACCACATGACTAGTGATTGAAGTCTTCTGATGGACTCAACTCTTCGGCCGTCTGATAAAAGTCATATCACATTTGTTGACACTGGTAAAAGTAAGGTATTGGGTCTTGGTAGAGTTGCAATCTCAAAGGATCACATGGACAAAGTGATGCTTGTTGAATCCCTTGGTTTCAACTTAATGTTTGTACCAATGCTATGTGATATGAAAATGATTATGATATTTGGAAATTATCGTTGCCTTGTCCTTATGGAATCTAACAAATCTCTAGTCTTTGAAGGGTATCGAAAAGATGATTCGTATATGGTAGATTTCTCAGCAGGACCGCATCTTGCCATATGTCTTCTAGCAAAAGCTTCAGAGTGTTGGCTCTGGCATCGGGGGCTAGGACATGTGGGCATGAGGAACTTGTACACTCTCGCAAAGAAAAAGCATGTCGTGGGCATCGAAGGTGTCAAGTTCAAGAAAGACCATCTATGTGGTGCCTGTGAAGCTGGGAAGATGACTAGGGCCAAGCATCCCTCGAAGACAATCATGACGACATCTCAACCCTTCGAGCTGCTTCACATGGACTTATTCGGCCCTACTCACTACTCTACTCTTACTACCACTTCTTGTCTCTATGGTTTCATTATTGTTGATGATTACTCAAGATATACCTGGGTGCATATAATTCTCTATAAGACTGAAGTGCAGGATGTCTTCATATGCTTCGCCAACCGTGCCATGATGAACTATGGCATTGTCGGTGTTCTGGGAATGGGGGTCCCCAGACTTGCCTGCCTGTGGCCTGCGGCGTGGCTCAAAGGAGGCCCAGCACAACCCATCTTCATCAACACAAGCTCAAGACCCTCGTGAGGGGCCAAGCCTCGCAGGGCGAATGACAAGGAGCTTCCTCAGGCACGGCCTCGTCAGGCTGGCTCACGAGGAGGCGGAGAGTTCAAGGCAGGGTGCCTCGCGAGGTGCCCATGACGCAAGCCATGACGACCAAGGGCGCCAGTCGGGCGCCTGCCCGCGCAGTGTCCTCCTTCCCTCTTTGGTGCAAAGGGAGCAAGCACAGGCGAGAGCATCAAGCAAAGGCGTCCATTTTGATGCAACAAGACCAAGACCAGCCCAACGGCCAGAAGGAAGTCATTGTGGAGCCCAAGCCGGCGTCACCACCAGAGCCTTTGACAGGCGAGGACCAACTTTAGTCAGGATAAGTGTACCCGCTATTCCCCTTCAAAATGGCAATTGTTGGCGCCCTTCCCGCTTAATATTTGGGAAGAGGCCCAGGGCCTTTGCCTATAAATAGGACTAGCCACCCCCAGGGTAGAGGCATCTGGACCTGACCTAGCAATCGGGATCCTCACCAAGAAACCAGTAGATAGAGCGATTGAACTCCTCCCAACAGTTCGTCGCACCAGCCAAGAACAGACCCTCGTGAGGCTGTTCTGCCTTGTATTGTTCATCATCCGCCCAAGAGGCAATCCACCACACCACACACTGGAGTAGGGTATTACACCACAATGGTGGCCTGAACCAGTATAAATCTTGTGTCTCTTGTGCTGTTCTGTTTGGTAGTTTAGATCCTAGCGATTCGGTGAGAAGCGAGCCGGTAGAGGGTTGAATCTCCGCGCGCACCCCAGTGTTTGAACCTCAAGGGTCTGCCGGACCCGAAATCCGACATTTGGCGCGCCAGGTAGGGGTGCGCCAGAATTTTCCTTTCGTCGTCTCATTCTTCTCCGACCATCGCATCCATATCTGACGCTCGACGGGCTCGCGCCGAGCGCCGAGCCGCCCTCGCTTCCCATGTCGCCCAGACGGCTCCCATCGGCGGGCGCCCTCGTTGTTCCCCGTCACCTGCCGTCAACACCGCCACCGGCCCGGTGGGGAACAGGCAGCAAGCATCGTCCCAACATTCCCCAGTGACCTCTAGGGAGGAGCCGCGCAGCTTCTTCCTCACCCACCCTGTCGCGCCGGCTCCCTCGGTCGTCGCGGCCCTCCTGGGCGGCTCGCAGGCGCCGCCCTCCAGCCGCCACGTCAAGCCATTCGTCCGCCGGGTCGGCGCCGCCTCCACGAGGCAGGGGGCTCCCTCGGGCCGAACGGAGCCGTCGGCCAGGCTGACCTTCGATTCTGAGGACCACCCCACCAACTCGGCCTGCTCGGGTGCGCTCCCCATGCTCTACATGCCCACCATCTGCCAGGTGGCCGTCACCAGGACCCTCATCGATGGTGGCGCGGGCCTCAACGTGCTCTCAGTTGAGGCCTTCAACCTCCTCTGCATACCCCGGGAGCGGCTGGAACCCAGCCGGCCTTTCTCGGGCATCGGAGGCGGGTCGTCTAGCTCCTTGGGGCAGATCCGACTTCCGGTAACTTTCGGCACCTATGACAATTTCCGCACGGAGCTGGTCGATTTCGACATCGCCCCCATCGGCCTCCCCTACAATGCCATCCCCGGCTATCCAGCATTGGCCAAATTCATGGCCGCGACTCACCCGGGGTACAACCTCATGAAGATGCCCAGGAGCAACGACATCCTCACCGTGCCCGGGGACACCGAAGGTGCGCTGCGAGTACTCAAGCTTGCCCTCAAGACGGCGGCGGCGGCGCGGCCCGCCGACGCCGAAACCCCCAAGCCCAAGAGGGCTGTGCCGACCAAGAAGAAGCAGTTGTTCACCCAAGACAAGGCGGAGACCAAGCAGGTACCTGTCGACGAGGACGGGTCCACTAACGCCACTTTCACCATAGGCGCCAACCTCGAGCCTGAGCAGGAGGAAGCCCTGGTCAAGTTCCTGCGTGCAAACAAGAAGGTGTTTGCCTGGGAGCCCGATCAGCTGGCAGTGATCCCACGAGGCGTAATCGAGCACCACCTCAACGTGTGTCGCAACGTGCGTCCCGTGAAGCAGAAGGCGAGGAGGCAGTCCACTGAAAAGCAGACCTTCATCGTCCAAGAGACCCGCAAGCTAGAACCTGCGGGGGTTATTCGCGAGGTCCGATACCCGGATTGGCTGGCCAACCCCGTGGTTGTGCCAAAGAAGGGAGGAAAGGAACGCATGTGTTTTGACTTCACCAACCTCAACAAAGCATGCCCGCAAGATCCGTTCCTGCGCCCTCACATCGACCAGATCGTCGATTCCACCGCTAAGTGTGACCTGTTATGCTTCTTGGATGCCTTCTCCGGGTATCACCAGATCAAGATGGCGGTGGAAGATGTGGAGAAGACGGCCTTCCTAACCCCGTGTGGGGTGTACTGCTATACATGCATGCCATTCGGACTGCACAACGCGGGGGCAACCTTTCAGCGGCTCATGCACATCACCTTGGGCCCGCAGCTCAGGAAGAATGTGGAGGCTTACGTCGACGACATCGTAGTGAAGTCTCGCAAGGCCAAGACCCTGATACAAGACCTGGAGGAAACCTTCACGAGCCTCAACGTAGTGAGCCTGCGACTCAACCCGGAGAAGTGTGTGTTTGGAGTCCCCTCGGGCAAGCTCTTGGGTTTCCTCGTGTCCCACCGAGGCATCGAGGCCAACCCAGAAAAGGTCAAGGCAGTTGAGGACATGAGCCCACCAAAGACCCTCAGGGAAATGCAAAAGCTCACGGGGTGCGTGACGGTGCTGGGGCGCTTCATCTCCTGATTGGGGGAGCGGGCGCTGCCTTTCTTCCAGCTGATGAAGAAAAAGGGGCCCTTTGAATGGTCTGAAGAGGCCGACAAGGCGTTCCAAGATCTCAAGAGGTACCTAACCAGCCCTCCAGTGATGGTTGCCCCGCGCCTTCAAGAGCCCTTGGTACTCTACCTCGCCGCCACTCCCTACTCCGCTAGCGCAGCCCTGGTGGCAGTTAGTGAGGAGCGTCGGGCCAAGACCACGGCAGCCACCCGTGCCAAGGCAAAGCAGGATCAAAAGGGACTCGCGGAAGTCACCACCATGATTGAGGAAGATCAGCCGCCGCAGCGGAGCGCACCAGGGGCGAGAGAGGCCCTTCCTCCAGGCAACCAGCTTCGGGAGGCTCCACCACCTCAGGAGGCACCACGGCTTCCGGAGGACGCCACCAGCACCGACGCCCCAAGCCTCGTCGAGCACCCGGTGTACTTCGTCAGCACGGTGTTACGGGATGCGAGGGCACGGTACCCCATGCCGCAGAAGCTCCTCCTCGCGCTGCTGGTGGCTTCGTGCAAGCTGCGACACTACTTCCAGGGTCATCCAATCAAGGTTGTCTCGGCATACCCCTTGGAAAGGGTGCTCAGGAGCCCTAACTCAGCCGGAAGGGTCGCTGAGTGGAACATTGAACTGCAAGCATTCCAGCTCGAATTCAGCACGACCAGAGTCATCACGGGGCCGCGCTGGCAGATTTCATGGCCCAATGGACAGAGGCACCGGGCCTTAGGGCCGGCGAGGATCGATCCCCTTCCCCAGGAAGCGAGGCGCCAGAAGGCTAGGTCATGTACTTCGACGGAGCGTTCTCCAGGAAGGGCGCTGGGGCTGGGGCGGTGCTCATATCTCCCACTCAGGACAAGCTCTTCTATGTCGTGCAGCTCTATTTCCAGCAAGGCGAGAAGGTCTCCAACAATATAGCAGAGTACGAGGGACTGATAGCGGGCGTGAAGGCGCCGCTGCCCTGGGAGTGAAGCGTCTTACTATCAAGGGCGATTCGTAGCTCCTTGTCAATTTCTCCAACAAGGTATACGACATGGAGGCCTACCTTGCGGAGGTCCGCAGGATGGAGAAGCAGTTCTGGGGGTTGGAGCTACAGCATGTGCCCCACGGCACTAATCAAGAGGCCGACGACATCGCCAAACGAGCCTCCAGGCGGTTGCCCCAGGAGCCGGGCGTCTTTGAGGAATGGCTCTTCAAGCCTTCGGCCCTGCCACCATTGTCGATCACAGCATAGCCTCGGGTGGAGCTTCCTCAGCCACCTACCTCGGGAGTCCCAGCCTGTGGCCCGGCCTCAGGAGCACGCCTGCTCCTGATGATGGAGCCTCAGGAGGGGTGCTGGATCACAGAGCTTAGGAGCTACTTAACGCAAGGGACCTTGCCGGAGAAGGAGGAGGAGGCAGAGCGTGTGGCGCGGCAAGCCACGGCATACTGCATCATGGATGGAGAGCTCTACCGGAAACGACCGAATGATGTGTCCCTGTGTTGCATCACTAGGGAACAAGGGAAGGAACTGCTGACAGATATACACGGTGGAGACTGTGGGCATCATTCATCGTCACGGACCCTCGTCGGCAAGGCATTCCGCAGCGGTTTATATTGGCCCACTGCGCTCAATGACGCTGTCGAACTTGTGAAGGCTTGCGAGGCCTGCCAATTCCATGCCAAGCAGATCGATCAGCCGGCAGGAGGTCTGCAAACCATACCCCTCACATGGCCATTCGCGGTCTGGGGGCTGGATATCCTGGGCCCTTTTCCTTGGGCGCCAGGGGGCTATCGCTACCTCTACGTTGCCGTGGACAAGTTCACCAAGTGGGCCGAAGTCGAGGCCGTCCGCACCATCCCTGCTGGTTCTGCGGTCAAGTTCATCAAGGGCATCGTGAGCCGGTTCGGAGTGCCGAACCGCATCATCACTGACAACGGTTCGCAGTTCACCAGTAAACTTTTCAAAACATATTGTGCTAACCTTGGAACGCAGATATGCTATGCTTCGGTGGCGCACCCCCGAAGCAACGGCCAGGCCGAGCAGGCCAATGCAGAAGTCCTGAGGGGCCTCAAGACCAGGACATTCAAGAAGAAACTGGAGGCCTACGGCAGAGGCTGGTATGACGAGCTTCAGTCCATGCTGTGGTCCATCCGCACAACCGCGACCAAGCCGACTGGGGAGACCCCCTTCTTCCTGGTCTATGGAGCCGAAGTGGTCCTCCCTCATGAGGTCAGGCGTCGATCCGCGCGGGTCCTGGGCGTTCGATGAGACACTGCAGGACGTCATGCGGGGGACAAACCTCGTGCTGGGGGAGGAGCGTCGTCGAGAAGCTGCACTGCGAGCGGCTAGGTACCAGCAGGCACTCCGGCGATACCACTGCCACAACATCCGCCCTAGGACTCTGGAGGTAGGGGACCTCGTGCTCCGGTGGGTCCTCTCTAGGGAGGGACTGCATAAGCTCTCTCCTATGTGGGAGGGCCCGTTCAAGGTTGTTCATGTTTCCAGGCCCGGCTCCGTGCACTTGGAGACTCAGGAGGGAGTACCTGTACAGAACGCGTGGAACATCCAGCACCTCCGGAGGTTTTACCCCTGAAAAGGCCCAGAGCCTGTGAAGAAGGCAAATGCCTGTGAAGCTCATCTTTTTGGAAAAGGCCCAGAGCCTGTGAAGAAGGAAAATGCCTGTGAAGCTCATCTTTTTGGAAAAGGCCCAGAGCCTGGGAAGAAGGCAAATGCCTGTGAAGCTCATCTTTTTGGAAAAGGCCCAGAGCCTATGAAGAAGGCGAATGCCTGTGAAGCTCATCTTTTGGGAAAAGGCCCGGAGCCTGTGAAGAAGGCCAACGCCTGTGAAGCTCGCCGCCCGTGACACTCTCACGTAATAATGAGTTGGGGCTGTACATGCCCCGGAGTATTAGGGGTGCCGGCCTCAGGCCCTGGGGCTCCCTCCCACGCCCAGTGGCAGCACTTAGCTCCGCGCTAGTGAGAAGACGTCGAAGACTAGACTAGGTCCCAGACATGCCTTTTTCATTTGCTTTCTGCAGTTGGCTAGTTCATTCCCATTTGGAGTTTTTATCGAAACTGTCGCCGCCTTTTGACCTGTGGTTCTTCGACTTTTTTTCGCTCTCCTGCCCCGATTTCTCTTGCACGGGGGCTCGTGAGGCGGAAGCCTCGGGAGCCCTCGCGAGCGTTCCTGCCCCTATCGCTCAAGTTTTCACGGCCCGGGTCCACTACCGGAGCACCCCTCCGGACCATGCCTCACGGGCACCACGACGCGAATACAGGGCCTGGGTCGGTCGCCCCCGCGGCTGAGGCTAGGGATTACTTGCGAATGGGCATACAACAGAAAGGAACAATACCCGGATAACAAAAACAGTACAATGATTGACGACGTTAACCCAAACGCGCCCTCATGGGGCCAGACATTGCTGTCTTTTTGTGCAGGAGAAAAGAAAGGAAAGAACAAAAGCAGGTGAAGCACGTCCCGCGCCGGCCCTCTTAGAAGACTTGAGCTGCCTCCGGAGCTCAGGCGGACTCCCTCTCGCGCTTCACTGAGGCGCGACAGCGAGCAGACCCGCCGCCGCCCTCCAAGTAGGCGCGATGGCGTGGAGGCTGGCCGCGGCCGCTGCTAGAAGGGTCGCTACCCGAAGAAGAGCTGGTGAAGCTTGAGGAGTCACGGGCGTCGCCAACCGCCCGCGCGCTGCCCTCTCCGTCCTAGCCGGGGCTGAGTCCCCGGCCGCGGTCATCATCTTCAAGGCAGCACCCCGCACGGCGACCATCTTCCCCAAACACCCTCACGTAGAGGGTGGCGTCGCCGTCGAACTTGAAGTGTAGAGAGCACTGGCAGCGGAGACCACGCGCGCGAGCAAACGTCTGCTAGCCGCGGGTCAGGGCCAGGTTCCCTGCAGCGGAGACCTCCAGCGAAGCCCACGAGGCCCGACTGCAGCAGCCATCCGCCTAGAGCCAGAGGCCACCCAAGGCGCCAGCTGGGAGCTCACCTAGGAGGAAGCGAGGGAGCTGAAGCCGGGCGCCGGTCGGCTCCACCGCCCACACAATGAACTTCGAGAGCACCTCCGCAGTATGGAGGCGCGGCCTCAGGGGTCGCACGGCCGGAGCACGCCCGCCGACCATGGCCAGCCGTTCATCGCCGCGCAGAGAGCCACCTCTGCGGCCACGGGTGACTGCCGTGGAGGCCACAGGATGCTTGCGAGGGCGACCTCGACCGCGCTTGGGCGGGGGAGAGGAAGACTCGACCTGGCGGGCCTTTCCTTTCTCTGCGGCCGAAAACTTCCTTGGTGGAGCCATGGAGAAGAAGGAGAAGCAAGAGGGGATAAGCTGGAAGGGCGCATGCCATTCCATACTTATAGACGGCGAAGGCCAACCGTCGACCTCCATGATCGCAGGTAATCATGACCCGCTTTGCATGCAGGGACTTGTCGAATCCGTGCGGTTACCAAGGCATCGTGGGGAAGCGGAGTCACCCCCGACCAATCGACCGCCACGCGGCACCCAAGGCCGCAGGCTGTTAGGGCCCGCGACGCTTCGCACTTGCCCTTTCGCCTCTTTGCTCAGCCAAGTTCGGGCGTGCCGTGGGCCCGGGGGCTACTGTCGGCGTTCTGGGAACGGGGGTCCCCAGACTTGCCTGCCTGCGGCCTGCGGCGTGGCTCAAAGGAGGCCCAGCACAGCCCATCTTCATCAACACAAGCTCAAGACCCTCGCGAGGGGCCAAGCCTCGCAGGGCGGACGACAAGGAGCTTCCTCAGGCATGGCCTCGTCAGGCTGGCTCACGAGGAGGCGGAGAGTTCAAGGCGGGGTGCCTCGCGAGGTGCCCATGACGCAAGCCATGACGACCAAGGACGCCAGTCGGGCGCCAGCCCGCGCAGTGTCCTCCTTTCCTCTTTGGTGCAAAGGGAGCAAGTGCAGGCGAGAGTATCAAGCAAAGGCGTCCATTTTGGTGCAACAAGACCAAGACCAGCCCAACGGCCGGAAGGAAGTCATTGTGGAGCCCAAGCCGGCGTCACCACCAGAGCCTTTGACAGGCGAGGACCAACTTTAGTCAGGATAAGTGTACCCGCTGTTCCCCTTCAAAATGGCCAATTGTTGGCGCCCTTCCCGCTTAATATTTGGGAAGAGGCCCAGGGCCTTTGCCTATAAATAGGACTAGCCACCCCCAGGGTAGAGGCATCTGGACCTGACCTAGCAATCGGGATCCTCACCAAGAAACCAGTAGATAGAGCGATTGAACTCCTCCCAGCAGTTCGTCGCACCAGCCAAGAACAGACCCTCGCGAGGTTGTTCTGCCTTGTATTGTTCATCATCCGCCCAAGAGGCAATCCACCACACCACACACTGGAGTAGGGTATTACACCACAATGGTGGCCTGAACCAGTATAAATCTTGTGTCTCTTGTGCTGTTCTGTTTGGTAGTTTAGATCCTAGCGATTCGGTGAGAAGCGAGCCAGTAGAGGGTTGAATCTCCGCGCGCACCCTAGTGTTCGAACCTCAAGGGTCTGCTGGAACCCGAAATCCGACAGGCGTTAAGATCAAGCACATCATAAGTGACAATGGCACAAAATTCAAGAACACCGGCCTTGACACTTACCTTGATACATTAGGCATCACTCATGAGTTTTCTGCTCCCTACACACCTCAGCAGAATGGCATCATGGAGCGCAAGAACAGAATCCTCGTCGAGATGGCTCGGATGATGCTTGATGAGTACAGGACTCCAAGGAAGTTTTGGCCTAAAGCCATTGACACTGCATGCCATGTCATCAACCGAGTTTATCTTCACAAGCTTCTAAAGAAGACATCATATGAGTTGCTAACTATTAAGAAGCCAAACGTCAGTTACTTTAGAGTATTTGGTGCTAGGTGCTGGATCAAGGATCCACATCACACTTCAAAATTTGCACCGAAAGAACATGAAGGTTTTATGCTTGGATACGGAAAGGATTCGCACTCCTACAGAGTCTTCAACGTCTTTCACCATAAAGTGGTTGAAACTGTGGATGTGCGGTTCGATGAGACTAACGGCTCGCAAAGAGAGCACCTGCCAAATGTGCTAGATGAAGTCCCTCCTAGTGAATCTATCAAGCTCATGGGTACTGGAGAAATCATACCGTCTGAAGCTCAGGCTGAAGATGAACTCATCATTGCACCAAGTCAGCCGGAAGACAATGCTCAGCCTAAAGTCAATGCTGAAGCTAAAGACAATGATCTGCAAGGGCAAAATCTTCGTCCAGTACATCCCCATGTTGCAAATGAAGTACAGATTGAGAAGATAATTGACAACATCAACGCACCTGGTCCACTCACTCTTTCAAGAGAAACACAACTAGCAAATTTTTGTGGGCACTTTGCATTTGTCTATCTGAACCCAAGAAAGTTGCTGAAGCCTTTATGGAACCTAAATGGATTCAAGCCATGCAAGAAGAGCTTCATCAGTTCGAGCTGAATAATGTCTAGGAACTAGTCAGGCGTCCTGATCCTCGCAAGCATAATATCATTGGCACCAAATGGATCTATCGCAACAAACAAGATGAACATGGTCAAGTTGTCAGAAACAAGGCTCGTCTGGTTGCTCAAGGTTACACTCAAATAGAAGGGATTGACTTCGATGAAACATTTGCTCCCATGGCAAGACTTGAAGCCATTCACATACTGTTAGCATATGCCAACCATCACAACATCCTTCTGTACCAAATGGATGTGAAGGGTGCCTTTCTCAATGGCAAGATTGAAGAAGAAGTGTATGTTGCACAACCACCTGGCTTTGAAGATCCAAAACATCTTGATATGGTGTAAAAGCTCAACAAGGCACTCTATGGCCTCAAACAAGCTCCTCGTGCTTGTTATGACACGCTCAAAGACTTCTTGAAGAGCAAAGGCTTCAAACCTGGTTTTCTAGATCCAACACTCTTCACGAAGTCATACAACGGTGAACTGTTTGTGTGCCAAATCTATGTGGATGACATTATCTTCGGCTGCACCGACAAGAGATACAACGATGAGTTTGGACACATGATGCAAGAGCAATATCAGATGTCCATGATGGGTGAGCTGAAGTTCTTCCTTGGTCTTCAAATCCGTCAGCAGAGAAATGGCATCTTCATATCACAAGAGAAATACCTCAAAGATTGCCTGAAGAAGTTCGGAATGCAAGACTGCAAAGGATACACAACGCCAATGCCAACCAAAAGTCATCCGGGTCCTGACGACAATGGTAAAAAGTTTGATCAAAATGTATACCGCTCCATGATTGCTTCCTTACTTTACTTATGTGTATCTAGGCCAGATATAATGCTTAGCATTTGCATGTGTGCCCGATTCCAGGCGGCACCAAAGGAGTCGCATCACCTAGCGGTGAAGCGAATACTTCGATATTTGGCTTACACCCCAATGATAGGATTATGGTATCCAAAGGGCTCAACATTTGATCTGATTGGGTATTCTGATGCTGATTATGCTGGTGACAAGGTTGATCGCAAATCCACCTCTAGAACATGTCACTTTCTTGGTCGATCACTTGTTTGTTGGTCTTCAAAGAAGCAAAACTGTGTGTCACTCTCCACTGCCGAATCTGAATACATTGCTGCTGGATCATGCTGTGCTCAGCTTCTATGGATGAAGCAAACTCTCAAGGACTATGGCATCAACACGAATAATGTGCCACTCTTCTGTGACAATGAAAGTGCCATCAAGCTTTCCAAAAATCCAGTTCAACACTCGAAGACAAAGCACATTCAGATCCGTCATCACTTTCTCAGAGATCATGTCAACAAGGAAGACATTGATATCATTCACGTCAACACTGAAGAGCAACTAGCAGATATTTTCACTAAGCCCTTGGATGAGAAAAGGTTTTGCAAGTTGTGGTGTGAGCTAAATATCTTAGAATCCTCGAATGTCCTGTGAATGGACACACATCCTAATGCTTAGATGTGCAACACACGAAGTAACATATATCTTCAATTAATGAAGACTTGCCCACTGAGTGTGAATACATTAATGTGGAATTTGACTTCGGAGTGCCACGATAATTGTGCGACATGTCTGGGTCTAATACTTCCTATACGGTGGGTAACGCCACCACCAAATTCTTATTGAAGTGTTTCTCTTGGCGTTATAATTGCAAAGTCTTCGCATTTGGATTGTCTTCAATATTGATTTTTCTTCATGATTTATCTTTACAATGTTGAGTTGGTTCATATATATATATATATATATATATATATATATATATATATATATATATATATATATATATATATATATATATTTGTGTTCTGTCCTATACAGCATTCACTTATAGCTATGTCTTCACTCTTGAATCTTTTGATCTAAGTGAATGTGATTGGACCCTAACCTATTATGTGCTTCTACCTCAACTCTATCTGTCCAAATCATATGCCTTCTATTGAAACCTGTCGATTGTCTTCTCTGAGTCCCTGTCAGCAGAGGACAATCTGCAAACACTTAATTTGTTTTTAATGATGCATCCTTATTGCCTGAAAACCGAAGAAGCCGGAACGACCACTCGACAATCCAGGCGTGTGTGGGAATATGGAACAACTCTCAATGAGTTGCATGTATGCCACGTGTCTGTCAGATGTGAACCGCCAGGAGCACCTGCGTAATTGCGCTGTGCCTCCCTCCTCTTCCTTATAAATTCTCACCTGCGCGGTCATTATCTGTCCTTCCACCTCGCCACCTCCAACAAACCCTAGCGCCTCCGCTAGCTCGCGTCGTCGCCGGAGAAGAAGCGCTTAGCTGCCGCAACCTCTTTGACGCCGTCCTCACGCCGGCCGCGGACCTCGTCCTCTCCGTTTCCGCCGTAGGTGTCTTCCGCTGCCAAGTTAGGGCGCGGGAGATTGAACTGCTTGGCTTCTCTTCCCATCTGTCTAGCAGTTTGTCAAGGGTAAATAAATCTTACTTTTTTACTGCCTTTTAGATCTGTCAAATCCAACCACTTTTTCCAAAAGTGGTTTCGAAGCTTCCAAATCTGGATTTGTTCTCTTCTACATCTCATGCCATGCTTAGTATATTCACTTATGCTTCATAACTAGTTAGATTCCTCACTTGTACTTATTCATGGGTTCGTACAAATCTGGAACCGACTCTCTTCAAATAAGTGAATATCTTCGCACTATGAGGTCAATGTCTTCAAAACTGATTTATCTTCAAAATCTCCTAAGAATGCATATGACCTCTTCCTCTTCCCTCGCATCTCTAATGCTATCACAGGTACATGTCTGTGGGAGAATCCCTTGGTTCTCATAGTCTGCATTCATTTGCAGAATACTTACAGCATCACATTGAATCTCTTGAAGCCAGTTCTTGTCTGAAGCCAATCAGGCGGAAGCCATTTGCTGTGCTGAAGCCTATCAGCTTAAATATTATGGCTTCAGAAAAGTCTGCTCGGAAGGGTGGCAGGCAACGCCGAGGCAACACAGCTCTTGATCTGCCTCCTGCCTTGTATGCACAATACAAGTCACACCCTGATGAAAACTACAACCAACACAAGAACCTGATTCAGTGGACCCGAAGATATTGGGCAGAGGAGTGGTTCAAGTACAAGTTCGTCACGCCTGAATATGCTGAGAAGAACGCCATCAAGCATCCATGGGGAGACTATCTGTATCGTGGCCTAGTGCCGAAGAACAAGGCTGAAGCTATTGCGCAGGAATTCTATCCTTGCATGGTCAGAGGACCGCAGCCTGAAAATGCCGACCCATCCTCCTTATTATGGTGTCGTGACGACAATCTCTTCAAGCGCAACTTTCAGTTTGCCAAAGATTCTTCTGTCCAGAACGCAAAAGACTATGGCCTCAACTTCAACCATGGCCCCTCTGCTCCTAGATCTGATGGGACACATGAAGCCAATGAAAACAGAATTGGCCCCTTTGCCAATTTCAATGGGCTTCTGTCTCACATTGCTGCTCAGAGAGCAGCAATGGAGCACCCTGATGGTGATGCTGATACTGAAGTCGCTCCCTCACTGCCCAAGGAAAAGAAGAAGAAGAAGACAAAAGGTTCAAAGCCGTCTTCTTCACCAAAACCTTCAGCAAGGAAGCCTTTGAGGATTGCACCGCCTGAATCCAGTGTGTAGTCTGAGGACTTATCTCGTGTGTCCAAAAGGACCAAGAAGGCCACATGACAACCACTGACACCATTCGCTGTGCTTCGCAACAAAGATGAAGCCATTGATCTGTCCAGTGATGAAGATCTTGCTGATGATGCTCTGGAAATGCTTATCAAGAGCAATCAAGAAGCTGAAATGTTCAATGATATGCCGCCCTTTGATGTTGATATTCTCAATAACTTCATCGATGAGTGGTTCGATAACTAGGACATCAGTATTGATGATCTTCAGCTCCCAGTGGACATCAGTGTCACCTTCCATGGTGCCATTGCTGGTGAATTGGCCTTGGCTCAGAAGATCGTCGAGCTGAAGAACAAGATTGACTATGAGAAGGCTCATTTCAAGAAGAACATGGACAAGCTCAGTGTGGCTGATGTTCAAATCTTCAAGAAGGTGCTGCATGACCTCAAGGAGGAGTTTCACAAGATACGCATAGAAGCTAAAGGCTCGAGGCAGCGCATGAAGTATCTGGCTGAGAAATGTGTTCAAGCCCATAATGAAGCAGAGAAGCGAAAAGCTCTTGGGCATCCTGGCATTGACCCCAGGATGGCTACCAAGAAGAAGAAGACTGCTGAGACCCACACCGCACCAAGGCGGGTAGAACCTCGCATTGTCTTCCCTGCCAGCATGACAGGCTTGAAGCCTAAGATCCCCTTAGCAGCTTTTGAACTGAAGAAGACAAGAGCGGCTGAAGCTGAAGCCAAGAAGCGCAAGCACAAGGATTTATCTGATGATGCTCCTTCTAAGAAGAAGCTGAAGATGAAGGAAACTAAGTCTTCAAAGAAAGAGCATGCTGCAACCTCTCAGCCACTCATTGTTGAACCCATCTCTGTTGCTCCCCCTGCTGCCACAAACCAAGAGCGTCGAGTTGTACTCCACCAGCCTGCTTCCACAGAGTCCCATGAAGAAGAGCAAGTTCCAGCTGTTGACCCCAACGCAGCTGAAGACATTGGTCCTGAAGACAATGTTGTTGATGATGAAGTCCTTCCTCAGCTAGAGCATTAGTTGGTATCATCGCCTGCTCCAACGAGCAACGAATACATCAACATTGGTCGTCCATTGACGCCAATTGCTCAGGATCATTCATGGGCCGAGCGCCCGCAAGAAGAAACCCCAGTTCGAGATGCAACACCCCATACTCCACCAGCACAAGTCACCAGCCCAATGGTGAATGACGACAACTACCTGGAGACCACACCATCGCCAAAGGCTTTGCCCGTGTATCAACGGCTTCGCAAAGGCCTCAGGCCATCGTTCTCCATGTCAACCATCCCAGAAGAAGATTCCCTCCAATCTAGCTCAGTGGCACGTCAAGTGTTCCCTTCTGCGACGGTTCTTGTGTCTGAATCCAAAGCCGCTGAAGACATTCCGGCTGCATCAGCCGATGATGAAACAAGAAGATAAGAGAGAGTTGCTACACCCCCTGTCCCAGATCAAGTCATTCTCAAGGAGAATGTGACTGTGTAGGACCCTCCGGTCATTGACCATATGGACGTAAAGAATGTTGAGGCTGCCACAAACACTCCTAAAGCCAATGACCATGTCTTGGCTGACGATCGTGTGGAGCCTGAAGCCAATGTTGTGCCTGAAGCCAATGAGAATCTTGAAGCTTCTGCCACGCCGGTCCCCACTGACGGCACTGTTCCTCCCCCAAGGCCTCACACAATGGAGTTGGCTTACAACCGAGATATTGAGTTGGTCACTGTTCCCTGGCCTGTCCTGGTACCACCCACTGGTCCCAGACCGCAATATGACTATCATGTGCAGCAGTGACCACCAGTGCAGAAGCCTAAGCCAAGACTGCCAAGACTTCCAGGTCCTGCTACATCTCCTGGATCCTTCAGTGTCAATAGCTTCAGAGCGCACAACACCTTCTTTGACAGTGATAAGAATCCCTACTTGAAGCCAAGGATCTCATCAGATCGCTTCTAGAGCCACCAACAGCGCAACTACTACTCTTGTGTTCTCTACAACCAAGAGCGAATCTTCCCTCACATGCGCCTTGATTGTGAAGCTATGGCTGGGCGCCCTTGTCTTGAGGAAGCTATGGATTGCTTTCGTGATGCTGGCCTTCTGGAATTCGTCACAACCAAAGAGCACTGGAATGAAGAGCTTCTACTGCAGTTCTATGCTACTCTTCACATTCGTGGATACAACAGGGATCCGTAGACATGGACCCTTGAGTGGATGACAGGTTATTTGCACCATGAAGCCAAAGCTCATGACATCATTGAGCTTACCTCCTTGCCCACTCCAGGTGAACTGTATGAGCCTGGTTGTTAGCGCCACACAGAAGGACTGCAGAGCATTTTTCAGAGGCCTGAACCCAATATGAGTCAGATGCTTAGCATGATGAAGCCATTGCCTCGTGATGCAGAATATCCAAAGGAATTCCTTATCCAGGACCTCGAGTACTTGCCCCGCACAGTTTATCATATCCTGAGGCGTACTCTCTGGACAATCAAGGGACATTCTTCTAAAGCCAAACTTGAAGGCGCCATGAAGACTTTGGTTTTCTATATTGTCAATGGCATCAAGTTCAACTCCCAAGATTTCTTCATTAGACAACTTGCTACATCTGGGATTGACCTTTTTGGCTTGAAGTTTTACGCTCCATGGGTGATGCGCCTAATCAAGCTTCATTCAACTGTCAACTATCAGCCTTCTGCACGTAACCATCTTGTTTTCTTGCCCGAGGCTGATCTATATGTTGAAGCCATCTACCCTGAGCCTGCCAAGGAGCCAATATATCTTCACAATGCTGATCATCAGAGCTTCACATAGCCCATTAAAGGAGTCCATGTTCCGAATGCTGATGTTCCTGCTTATCCGCTTGCTGGAAATGTGCGTCTGCCTCACCGTGCTAATACCGAAGCCACTGCCAGTACAGTTGCACAAAGGCCTCGGAAGCATTCTCGAGTCCTCAATGATCGAGAACTGCTTGTGGTCTTACATCAGAAGTAGGACAAGCACCATGACTGGCTAAAGCGTCAAATGCATAGTCTCTTGGTGGATGTCAATCGCATTCCCAATCTGGCTACCAAGAACTCTTTTGTTTCCCATGAGAATGCAAGGCGGTCCTGGAAGAGCCTCACTCTGCTATGTTCTGAAGACGATCTTCAAGCAGATGGCTTCACTGAAAGCTTCAAGTTTGACTCCAGGCCTCCACCTAATGCAAGCTGGCGCCGTACTCCCTCTCTTGAAGACTTTGAGTATTCATCTTCGGCTGCAACTATTGTTGCCAATGTCGTCGATGAAGAAGACGACGCCACTTCACCAACCATGTCTGCACTGCATATCGACTCTGCACCAGGCCCCTCTACACCACCAAACTCCAGCAACGACCCTGCTCCACCGTCTGCTCCTTCTGGGAACGAGTAGATGCTCTATGTCTTCAAACCTTTTTGGTCATTACTGACAAAAGGGGGAGAAGCATATGAGTTGATAGTCTTCAAGCGGGTCCTTATGGGTGGCTGCATTACTTTTTGCCAAGTCTTACAACTCCCGTCTTTTGATACATTTGGTTCACTGGATTCCCTTCTACGGTTGCGGGGCGCGGGGATCGTGAGAAGAGCGGGACTGGTAGACAACACAAAGGGGGATTTACCCAGGTTCAGGCCACAAATATGCGTAAAACCCTACAATCCTGCTTTGGTGGATGTATTAGTGTTCTTGAGCTCTCGAACTAGTTCTAGGTGATGCGAGGTTCGAAAGAGCCGAATCCCTTCTCAGTGTGCCATGGGCCTCCTTTTATAGGCGAAAGGGGCTGCCACAGTGGCACACAGGAGGTGGAAAGTGCTACAGCGTCATGAGCTTATCGCTAGTATTACAGGACAAGACGCATTTAATGCGAGGCTTAGGTGTCCCTTCGCTTTATTGGGGACGGGGGCGAGGCCCATCCCATCCGTCACCGCTCCTCCTTGCTTCGACACACGCCTTGGCCAGCGATGCATGTGGTGCCATGTAGGCAGGCAGGCAGCTGAGGTGGCACGGTGGTGGAGCCTCCACGAGGGACTTCTTGTTGCCACGCAGGTGCCTGCCCAGCTGGTTGGGTCGGTAGCTGCATGCGAACGGCGGCGAAGACTTGGTTGGCGTGGGCCTGGCAGTGGCCCTGCCGATGCACTTGGCTAGGGTCTTGCCGGGTGGCCCGACAAGGGTCTTGCCAGGTGGCCCGACAAGGGTCTTGCCGTGGCGCGCTGGCTTCCCCGGTGAGGATCTTGCTGGGGGTCTTGTGGGTTTCTTTGGTGAGGATGGTTGCCTTCCTATCCTTATTTGATCTTGTTCATCTTATGTCTTCACAAAGATCTGCATGCCACCCCGGAGGTGCCTCCTGAGCCCTGCCTCAACGCGTTTGTCTGGCGTTTGGTGGGCTCAAGGGTGGCTCACTCAGCTGGTGTGGGTGAGCTGCCCTGGCAAGGGTCCTTGCCGGGGAAACCTGCTTCGCCCATCTGATCTATGCGGCCTTGATCCTTGTCGTTGCTTGGTTTGCCTTGTGCCTTCGGCGTCTCTCCGGCTTTACTTTCCTGTATGCGTGGCCGTGGTGGGAGGCTCTGACTTCCCGTGCACAAGTAAAGGGGTCAAAAGCAGGGGCCCTACTTTTGTACACCGACAGGAGCCCCCGGGCCTGGGCCACACATAAGCGCAGCACATCGTTGGGCCAGGCCCAGAATGGTGCGCGGGCAGTTGGGGCGGATTTTTACCGTGGCCACTGTTCCGTCCGCTGTGCTTCCCCATGACCCGCGTTGAATGCGCGACGTGGGGGTCGTGCGCGCGCATGACATGGGCATGCTGGTGTCACCTTGTGGTGGGCAGTAAAGAGGCGGCTTGCGTGTCTCTTCGAGACCGCAGGACTGCCTCCCATTTACGGCCCTCACTCGGGAACCATCGTTCCACGCGTCCCACTGAGCCCGCCCCTTGCACCATGTTCGCGGCATGCATAATGCAACGTGAATGGCAGGTGCGCGGGACATGGGAAGTCGCGCGCATGTGGGTCGATTCCCACGCGCCTTCAATGGAGCGGGGAGGGCGGTCGACGGCCCCGCTTGCTGTCACTTCAACGAGCTAGATTGGCTGAGAGTGGGCGGCCGAGCCTCGCCCCCGCCCCTTTATAAAGAGGGGAGCGGGAGGAACGGTGCCTCTCAACTCTTCGCCATTTGCCTCTCCCCATTCCTGCTTCCCTTCTTCTTCTGCCATGGCGAGGGGGCGTGGCGACGCATCGTCAGTGGCGGCGAGGGTCTCGGCCAGGCAGCGCATCCCTCCTCCCCAAGAGCTCGTAGTGGCGGAGCCGGCCGCTAGAGGAAGGGGGAGGGGGCGGGGCCAAGGCCTTCGCGGTGCTCAGGGGAGAGGAGGACGGGGCGGCAGATCCGCCTCGCCTCCGCCGGCAGCCCCTCCTCCGATGGAGGGCCATGCCGGGGACAATCCCAGTGAGTTCTTCGTCAGGCTGCGCCAGCCCTCGCGCTGTCGCCTTCGCATCCCGACTCCATTCGCGCGGGAGATGGAGCTAGATCTGCCGCAGGCGTTGAGGCTGATATGAGGGGTTGCGGGAACAGCGGCACATGGGCCGACGTCGAGTTCCCCGCCCCCGATGTCATGTATCTTCACTGAGGGTGGAAGACCTTCGCTCGTCTCCACAGCTTGACGAATGGGCTCACCCTCCATTTCAAACTAATGGAGGGTGGCCTCCTCTCCGTCAAGATCTTCGGGCACTTCGGGACTCGCGTGAGGTGCTGCGTGGAGAGCTCCTCCGATGATGAAGATTCCTCCTCAAGCGAGAGTGGCGAGGAAGACAACGGCAGCGACGACGAGGGCAGTGGGCGGCAGGATGACGGGTCCGACTAGGTGTCGGGCGCCGCTCCGAGCGGCACCGGTGACCCCATCATCCGTGTCACTGGCTCCTTGAACTTCTCGGGGACGTCTCGTTGGGCGGCTGGCGTTGGGAGGCTACGGAAGAGGAAGAGGGCGGGCGGCAAGGCCGTCAAGTCGGAGTACGCGGGCACCGACGCCTTCGTCGCATATTGATGTCCTGCCGCCTCATCTTCGAGCTCTGCCTCCGGCGCCGCCATCACCATCCAGCCCTTGGACGGCCACCGAGATGCTCTCTTGGTGTCTTCCGCCACTCGTAGCTCGCCTAGGCGCCCCTTTTGCCCTTCTGCTTTCTTGTTCCGTTTCCTGAGAGAGGGACAAGAAAGGGATTACAGGCACCTTATATCTTTTTAGTCTTGTAAGCCCTCGGGCCTTTGTTAACTTTAGAATTTGTAATCGCCTTGTTCATGTTTTTCATTTCGTATGGACTGTACCTGTACGGGATGTTTTTAAATGAAAAAGGGATGTTTGCCGGTTTTTTTCGCTCGCGGGTGGAACCCATGACAAGGAGTAAATCCTTGCCACCTTTAAGATAAATGCTTTTTTGCCCGGCAACAGGCCTTGCCGTCCCACCACTTCGCTCGACCTTTCTCACGCTCTTGGCGGAGGCAGGGATGAGGTGGGCTTAGGCTCCTCGTTCCTATTCTTTGCTGCCGTGGCTACGACCAGATCCGGACCCAGGGGATAATCCTTGGGTTCCGAAAAGGGGGAGCACGGTAGCTTAGAGATAGAACGGGGTTTCACGTATCCCGGTCCATAACAAAATGCACGATAGAGGGTAGAGAACTTATCTGGATCTATAGCCCCCGGCAACCTTGGCTTGCCGCGGATGGATCCTCGTTCTTGCAGCCCCCGGTAACTCTGGCTTGCCGGGGTCCGGACGCCGGTCCGTGCCCTTTCTTCCGAAATAGCTCGGCAAGAATACTTACATGCCCTGCGAACCAAAGAAGACAGGGAAGAAACAGAGATACGCGCACTTGACCTCTAAGCTAGGGGTTAGCCGCCGCTAAGCACTATTAACCCTAACCAAGGAGGAGAATGAACCTAGCATGCATGCTATAACTTAGGGCGCCAGCGCTTCGTTTATTTATGCTCATGGTCTGCGCCTGGCTTTGTGCAAAGGGTTACATGCCTTGCCGGCAAGGCTTGTACAAAAGGGTGGATTGCTGGGAGGCCCGGCAGCCGCACCTTATGGGTAAAACTTGCGAAGATGCTCGATGTTCCAGGAGTTGCCCACTGGAATGGCATCTTCGGTCTCCAGCCGGACTGCGCCGGGCCTGGTGACTCGTGTTACCCGATAAGGGCCTTCCCACTTCGGCGTCAACTTGTTGGAATTCTTGGCCGACTGAACGTGCTGAAGAACAAGGTCGCCTTCCTCAAAGCTCCGGGCATGAACCTTGCGGCTATAGTAGTGGCGCAAGGCTTGCTGGTAGTATGCTGCTCTCACAGCCGCCCGGAGACGATCTTCCTCAAGGAGCGTCGCGTCATCTTGCCGCAATCTCTCTTGATCAAGCTCATCATAAGCGAGCACTCGAGGTGACCCGTATATGAGTTCTGTGGGGAGAATTGCTTCTGCCCCGTAAACCAGGGCAAAGGGTGTCTGGCCCGTGGCTCGATTTGGCATCGTTCTGATCGACCAAAGAAATGCTGGCAACTCATCAATCCAGCGCCTTCCACTCTTGCGCAGCCTGTCAAAAGTTTTCGTTCTTAAGCCTCACAGGACTTCAGCATTTGCTCTCTCTGCTTGGCCGTTGCTCCGTGGATGTGCCACGGAAGCAAAACAGACCCTGCTGCCGAGATCCTCAATGTATTGCATGAAGGCATGACTTGTGAACTATGTGCCATTGTCGGTGATGATCCTGTTGGGCACCCCAAAACAGCATACTAGTCCTTTGAAAAACTTGATGGCCGACTGCGCTGTCACCTTCCTCACTGCTTCCACTTCTTGCCACTTTGTGAACTTGTCGATTGCGACGTACAAGTACTCAAAGCCCCCGACAGCATGGGGGAAAGGTCCTAATATGTCGAGCCCTAGACCGAGAAGGGCCAGGAGAGAGGAATAGTTTGAAGGGCTTGAGCTGGTTGATGGAGCTTCTTCGAATGGAACTGGCACGCTTCACACTTGGTTACTAGTGCCGTCGCATCCTGGAGGGCGGTGGGCCAGAAGAAACCTTGCCGGGAAGGGCCCTCGACCCTATGTGGGAGCCACATATGCCTCCATGTATCTCTGCCAACAGCTTTAGGCCTTCCTCCCAGGAGATACACATCAATTTCACCCCATTCAGTCTTCTTCCATACAATACGTTATCAATGAATTGGTACAGAGCAGACCGGGGGGCTACTCTTTCTGCCTCTTCCTGCTCCTCAGGAAGCTCTCCTTTTTGAAGGAATCAGACGGTGTGCTGCGCCCATGCCGGAGCCTGTGGCTCGACGACAAGGACCAAGGGCATCTCTTCTGCCACGGGAGCGGCCGCCTCCACGGTCATGACCTGAGGTCCTGCCGGAGTCGGTTGCCCTGCGGCAGGATCGGCATCCACGACAACATCTACGCCGGCGGCTCCAGGGAGCCCGGTGGGGAAGTACTTGCCGGGGCCTAGCTTCCTCCGCTTGTTCTGCCGAGTCGACGGCTCAACGGATGGTTAGGTTAACTGGGGCACAAAGGTACCTGGTTCCACAGGTAGCTTGAGGGCAGCGCGCTTTGACAGGTAATCGGCAATGTCATTCTCCGCCCGAGGGACATGCTCCGCTTGTATACCGTCAAGGCGCTCCTCCAGTTTCCTCACCTCATCTACGTAAGCTTCCATCAATGGGCTTTGATAATCTCTGTTGATCTGCCTGACGACAAGCTGTGAGTCGCCCCTGACGATGAGCTTCTTAACTCCGAGGTCTGCCGCGATCCTGAGACCGGCAAGCAAACCCTCGTACTCGGCGGTGTTGTTGGTTGACATCTCCCGGGGGAAGTGCATCTGGATGACATACTTGAGGTGCTCTCCGGTGGGTGCGACAAGTAGCACGCCAGCACCGGTGCCTTGCAGCGAGAAGGCACCATCAAAATACATGATCCAGTTGTGGCTCGTTTCCTTGCCGGGAAGAGTGATCTCCTGTACCTCTTCGTCTGGCGTCGAGGTCCATTCCGCAACAAACTCCGCCAAAACTCTGCTCTGAATCGTCGAGGTACTTTCAAACTTCAAACCGAGACTTGACAGCTCCAGGGCCCATTCCATGATCCTTCCCGTTGCATCTGGGTTGTGTAGTATCCGTTGCAATGGGAGGCGGGTGACCACCGTGATCTCGTGCGCTTGGAAGTAATGGCGGAGCTTCCTCAAGGCCATAAGGAGGCCGAAGAGCAGCTTTTGCACACCTGAGTACCTCGACCTAGCCCCCTGCAAGAGGGAGCTGACGAAGTACACTGGGTGCTGCACCATTTTCTTCTTCTATGCCTCTTCACCCGGTCGCGTGGGTCCTGCCATGCTGCCATCAGCCCCTGCCGGGGACCCAATCTTGCCGGGATCGAGCCCTGCCAGAGGGGGTTTCGGCTTGCCATCTGTTGGCTCTGCCACTGCTGCTGCCTTCTCGTCGACCTCTCTCTGCACCACTAGTGCAGCGCTAACCACCTGATTTGTTGCCGCTAGATAAAGCAGCAACGGTTCTTTTGGTTTGGGCGCGACCAACACTGGGGTAGAGGAGAGGTATCTCTTCAAATCCTGTAGCGTTGCCTCGGCCTCTGGGGTCCACTCCACTGGCCCTGCCTTCTTCAAGGTCTTGAAAAAAGGAAGGGCACGCTCCGCGGACTTGGAGATGAACCGGCTCATGGCAGCAACGCAGCCAGTGAGCCGACGCACGTCCTTGATCCGTTTGGGTGCCTCAATCTACTCGATGGCCTTGATCTTATCTAGGTTTGCTTCAATCCCGCGCTGGGACACAAAGAACTCGAGAAGCTTGCCGGACGGGACGCCGAAGACACACTTCTTAGGGTTCAATTTGAGGTTGATCTTGCGCAGGTTTGCGAATGTTTCCTCCAGATCTTGCACAAGGGTCGCTTTGTCCTTGGTTTTGACCACTATGTCATCCATATAAGCTTCCATGTTTCTATGTAACTGGGGCTCAAAACCAATTTGGACCGCTCTCGCATAGGTTGAGGCAGCACTCTTCAACCCGAAAGGCATCCGTAAGAAGCAATACGTACCACATGGGGTGATGAATGCTGTCTTTTCCTCGTCTTCCTTTGTCATGAAGATCTAGTGGTATCCTGAGTAGGCGTCAAGGAACGATAAGAGGTCACACCCATCCGTGGAGTCAACAATCTGGTCAATGGACGGTAACGGGAAAGGATCCTTTGGACAGGTCTTATTGATGTCTGTGTAATCAATACACAGCCTCCACTTCCCATTTTCCTTGCGCACCACTACCGGATTGGCCAACCACGTTGGATGGAGTACCCCTCTCACCAAGCCTGCCGCCTCTAGCTTTCTAATTTCCTCCGTGATGAACTCCTGCCTCTCTAGAGCTTGCTTCCTGACCTTCTGCTTGACGGGCCGCGCATGGGGACACACAGCAAGGTGGTGCTCAATCACCTTCCTGGGAACACCGGGGATGTCAGAGGCTTGCCATGCAAACACATCAACATTCGCCCGCAGGAAGGTGATGAGCTCGCTTTCCTATTTGCCGTCAAGGGTGGAGATTATGGTGAATGCTCCCCCCGTGCCGTCCTCCTTAACGAGAACCTTTTTGGTCTCTGGTGGTGTAGCTCGGGACTTCTTGCTCTTGCCGGCAGGGCTCTCTTGCACGTTCTCAACGGAAGCACAACACCCCGAAGAGGTGCACTTGCCGGAGTGGGTGCGAGGGGTCTCACCGGTCTTCTTCTCCCCCGGGGCTCCATCGGCAGGAGCAGGTGCCTTAGAGGCAGCCGCTGCAACTACTTCCCGGTAGAGTTGGTTGGTGCAGATCAGCACATCTTTCTTGTCGGAGGGGACGGTGATGATGTTCATCGGCCCGGGCATCTTCAGCATGTTGTAGGCATAGTGTGAAGCTGCCATGAACTTGGCTAGCGCCGGGTGACCGAGGATCCCGTTGTAAGGCAAGGGGATCTCGGCTACATCGAAAACAATTCTCTCCGTCATGTGGTTTAGCTCGCCTCCGAATGTCACGGGCAGCGTGCTTTCCCTTTGGCTGGCTCCTCCCCAGGTTAACCCCCTGGAACGTGCCCGTCTCCTCAAGGTCTCCATCAGGGATCTGCAGCCTTCTGACCACGACAGGCGAGATCAAGTTCAGGCTGGCCCCGCCGTCAACCAACATCTTTGTCACCTTGAGGTTGCGGATTGTTGGTGAAACCAACAACGGCAAGCACCCGACCGCAATGGTGCGGTCAGGGTGGTCCTCGGTGTCGAAGATGATGGGCGTGCTAGACCATTTCAGCGGCTTCCGTGCGTCGAACGATGGCTCCACCGCCGTGATCTCATGCGCCCACTGCTTGAGTTGGAGGTGGGATGTATGCAACGAGGCGCCACCATCGACGCACATGGCCTCTGTGGCTTTCTGAAACTCATGGTCGCCAGACTCGTCGCCCTCGTCATGATCATCGTCTTCCTGCTTCTTGTCGTGGCCCTGAGCGGGCCTCTCTTGCTGATTATCCTTGCCACGGCAGCCTCCTTGGCCGCCACGTTTCTTGTCGGATCCCTCGGCACCATCTGGGCCTTTCTCCTTGTCCCGCCGCTCATACTCGGCTTTCTGCTTCTCGGCGAGCAGCTCTACCTGCCGGCAGTTTTGGAGATCATGGCCCTTGGTGCGGTGGATCTTGCAATACTGCTTGTCGGAGCCTCCTGGCTTGTCGGCGGCCGCCAAGGCCCGGCAAGCGGCATACCCGGCAACCTCTTTTACGGGGTCACTTGCCTCGGGTTTCTTGGTGGCGCCGGTATCGTCAGATCCCTCGACGGCAAGCACGGTCTTGCTCCTGCGCTTCCTATTACGGCGTCGGCCCTTCTTCGCAGGGGTGGCGGTGTCATCCGTGGAGTCGGTTTTCGCGCCGGCGTCCTCACCGGGGTACTTCCTTCCCTCCTCAGCACGAGCGCATCGATCAGCCAGAACATAGAGCTCGGCCACATCCTTAACTTTGTTCATCGCCAGCTCTTCAGGCATCTTGCGATTGCGCACATTCTGATGGAACGCACTGATCACGGCGGCAGGATGAACGTCGGGGATGTTGTACTGCACTCGGCTGAACCTTTGGATGTACTTGCGCATGTTTTCTCCTTCCTTCTGGGGGATGATGTGTAAATCACTCGCCTGGCCATGAGCTTGGTGACCTCTGGTAAAGGCGCCAACAAACTCATGGCACAGATCCGCCCAAGAAGAGATGGAATCCACCGGCAAGTGCATCAACCATGAAATAACATTAGGTTTGAGTGCCAACGGGAAGTAGTTGGCAAGCACCTTATCGTCGCGGGCCCCAGCAGCTTGAATCGCGATGGTCTAGATGCTGAGGAACTCTGACGGGTGAGTCTTGCCGTTGTACTTCTCGCCAACATCGGGCTTGAACATACGGTGGGAGGGCCACTTGAACTGCCGTAGCTCACGGGTGAAAGCCGGACAACCCACCTCGTAAGGTAGGCCACCGTAGCCTCCCGGTGCTGGGTGGTCCATAGCGGGCCCTGCTCGCCTGTCCGACTGGTGGCGCGTGTCACGTGGGCGCTCGATCGTAGTTCGAGCGTCCTCATGGGCCCACTCCTGAAGGACTTGGCGCTGATCGCGGTTGGTTCGCGGGTCGGAAGACGCGATGGAAATATCATCACAAGCGTCGCCACAATGGACTGACGCCCTGGGCGGTCGAGACGGAGGTGGGGAGTACACCGTGGCCGCGTCGCCATCGACATGGCCTGCGCTGGCACGCGGTAGCCCGGCGGAGCGATGGCCGCGGCTCCCGCCGGCCGCAACCCATCATTGTTGGCGATGCCGACGAGGCTCCGGACTATGGCCCTCCATTCGTCAAGCTGCTCCGTGGGAGGAGGAAAATTGAGGAGCAGCTGCGCGCGCTAAGGCTTCCGCTGGCGTGGGTGGCGACAAAAGATGGGTGGACCGTGATGCGCCTCGACTCCTAACCACGTTATAAGGAGCTGCGTCACGGCCCCGCAGCCGTTCGCCACCTCCATCAGCACCTCGGCGCGCATGCTGGTCCTCTTCTTCATGTGATGGATGCACGGGACTCTTCCCAGGGCGGTGCGCAGGGCCACCGGCAGGGTGACGCTGCTCATCATGCACAACCTGAGAGGAGCGCGCCGTGGGCACCGGTGTTGGCGTCTTGGAGGTCGCCGTGCTGCCGCTTGGCGGGACGGTGGCGCCCCTGGAGGGCCCCGCGCCACCTGCGGGGGGCCCGACTCCACCTCCGGAGCCCGCGACTGGTGGCTCGCCGCCTGGCGTGCGAACGACGCCACTTGCCAGGCCCGTCCCATCCGTCGCAGCTCCTCCTTGCTTCGACACGCGCCCTGGCCAGCGATGCATGCGGTGCCATGTAGGCAGGTAGGCAGCTGAGGTGGCATGGTGGTGGAGCCTCCACGAGGGATTTCTTATTGCCACGGAGGTGCCTGCTCAGCTGGTTCGGTCGGTAGCTGCATGCGAACAGCGGCGAAGACTTGGCTGGCGTGGGCCTGGCAGTGGCCCTGCCGGTGCACTTGGCGAGGGTCTTGCTGGGTGGCCAGGCAAGGGTCTTGCCATGGCGCGCTGGCTTCCCCGGCAAGGATCTTGCCGGGGGTCTTGTGGGTTTCTTCGGTGAGGATGGTTGCCTTCCTATCCTTATTTGATCTTGTTCATCTTATGTCTTCACAAAGATCTGCATGCCACCCCGGAGGTGCCTCCCAAGCCCTGCCTCAATGCGTTTGCCTGGCGTTTTGTGGGCTCAACGGTGGCTCACTCAGCTGGTGTGGGCGAGCTGCCCCGGCAAGGGTCTTGCCGGGGCTGCTGGGGCTGCCCCATCAAGGGTCCTTGCCAGAGAAACCTACTTCGCCCATCTGATCTCTGCGGCCTTGATCCTCGTCGTTGCTTGGTTTGCCTTGTGCCTTCGGCGTCTCTCCGGCTTTCCTTTCCTGCCCTGTTATGCGTGGCCGTGGCGGGAGGCTCTGACTGCCCATGCACAAGTAAAGGGGTCAAAAGAAAGGCCCCTACTTTTGTACACCGACATCTGAGTTGTAACACTTAAACTTGATGGTCGTCTGCTACTTTATCTGCTATTCTGTGATGCGACGATAAATCCCGCATGAAGTCATTCTGCAGACGTCCATTTTCCATTATGCATATCATTATCTTCTTTACTTGCTTATATGCATAATGCATTGTCTTCACACTTTGATGATGGCCTCCACAAAGTAAAACCTGCCATGTGCATTTGCATTCAAACACAAGTCATCTATATGCACATCTTCAGGGGGAGCCTTGTCTTATGTATGAAGACAATACTCACAATACTAAACTTTCACACACTTTTATCCCCATTGAGAACTTCAACTAGTTTGTCATCAATCACCAAAAAGGGGGAGATTGTAAGTGCATCTAGTGCCACCCCTAGTTGGTTTTGGAGTATTGACGACAAACTTGGTTGAGGGACTAATGTGTTTGTGAGAATTACAGGATAACACAGGTAGTAGTCCCATATTGATTCGGTTTACCCACCAGAGATGACCCCTAAAAATGTGTGAAGACATTGAAGACAATGGTGGTATGTGAAGACATTCACATTGATGACTATGACAGGAGAAGACATCGCGTGAAGACTATGGAGTGCGAAGACATAGTTGTTTTGTAGTTTCCTTTTCTTCTTTGTTGAGTCATAGGAACCACCGTACTGTTAAGCGGGGTCCAAGTGAACAAAGTCAGAGTGACTGATGTGATGCTCAACCAAAATCCTATGTCTTCGGGCGAAGACAATGAGAGCAAATCTTATCCAGAGCTGGATAAGTCAGCTTGGCTTGTAGCCCAAGCTAAGCTGCCGCGTGTGTTTGAAATCTGACCTTGGACACTTGTCAGTTCCTTAGTAACACCAGGGTCATTTTGGACAAATCAGGCTGGGTTGCCTCCTGGCTATAAATATCCCACCCCTACACCATAAATTCGTGGCTGCTCAGAGTTTGTGCATGGCTTTTGTCGTTTGAGAGCAACCCACCTCCAAAGCCTTTGAGAGAGAATCCTTGCGAGGACAAAGCCCAAAACACCCAGAGCTAAAGAGTGTTAGGCATCACTGAAGTCTTTCTGTCCGCGTGATCTGAAAACTTATTACACTTGAGAACTGTGAATCCTCCAGCTGGTTAGGCATCGCGTTCTGAGCATCCAATAGTAATTGTGGATTGCTAGTGAACAAATTCTGTGAAGTTCTGGAAGTCTCCCTTCAAGACTTACCAGAGTGATTGGGCGAGGACTAAGTGTTCTTAGCTCAAGGGGAATAAGGTGAAGACACGATCTTCTGAGGTGAATCTCAGCCTCCCTAACCAGACGTACAGTCGTCACAGCAACTGGAACTGGTCCAACAAATCCCTTGTCCTCTCTGAGGAACTGGTTCTATCCTACCTCTCTCGCCTTACCTACAATTTGTCTTCGTGAAGTCTTTGCCTACTTGCCTAATCTGTTTGACTTCACTGTGTGAAGACTGTTGTCTCTTGGGCTTCATACTATCTTCCATCCTGATCCATTCTACCTAGCTGCTTATAATCTTCATGCTTTCACTACATTGCTTACTTGACTATGACTTGTCTAGTGTAGTCTACCTTCCGCTGCATATCAATAGGTTCATTTCTATTGTTTGTCTTCGAAACACCCCTGTTTTGAAGACTTTCATAAAAATCGCCTATTCACCCCCCCTCTAGTAGAATACTAGCACTTTCATATACAACTCTTCTTCCAGAAATCCATTCAGGAAAGCAGTTTTGACATCCATTTGCCAAATTTCATAATCATAAAATGCGACAATTGCTAACATGATTTGGACATACTTAAGCATCGCTACGGGTGAGAAAGTCTCATCGTAGTCAACTCCTTGAACTTGTCGAAAACCTTCCGCAACAAGTCAAGCTTTGTAGATAGTAACATTACCGTCAACATCGGTCTTCTTCTTGAAGATCCATTTATTTTCCATAGCTTTCCGGCCATCAGGCAAATCCACCAAAGTCCACACTTTGTTCTCATACATGGATCCCATCTCAGATTTCATGCCCTCAAGCCATTTCACGGAATCTGGGCTCATCGTCGCTTCCTCATAGTTCGTAGGTTCACCATGGTCTAGTAACATGACTTCCAGAGTAGGATTACTGTACCACTCTGGTGCGGATCTTACTCTGGAAGACCTACGACGTTCTTTAGCAACTTGACCTGAAGTTTCATGATCATCATCATTAACTTCCTCATTAATTGGTGTAGGAATCACTGGAACTGATACCTATGATGATGTACTGTCCAATAAGGGAGAAGGTACAATTACCTCATCAAGTTCTACTTTCCTCCCACTCATTTCTTTCGAGAGAAACCCCTCCTCTAGAAAGGATCCATTTTTAGCAACAAAGATCTTGCCTTCGAATCTGTGATAGAAGGTGTACCCAATAGTTTCCTTTGGGTATCCTATGAAGACGCACTACTCTGATTTGGGTTCGATCTTATCAGGTTGAAGCTTTTTCACATAAGCATCGCAGCCCCAAACTTTAAGAAATGACAAATTTGGTTTCTTGCCAAACCACAGTTCATAAGGCGTCGTCTCAACGGATTTTGATGGTGCCCTATTTAAAGTGAATGCAGCTGTCTCTAAAGCATAACCCCAAAATGATAGCGGTAAATCAGTAAGGGACATCATAGATTGCACCATATCCAATAAAGTACGATTACGATGTTCGGACACACCATTTCGCTGTGGTGTTCGAGGTGGCGTTAATTGTGAAACTATCCCATGTTGTTTCAAATGAAGACGAAACTTGTAACTCAAATATTCTCCTCCATGATCAGATCGTAGAAACTTTATTTTCTTGTTACGTTGATTTTCCACTTCACTCTGAAATCCTTTGAACTTTTCAAATGTTTGAGACTTATGCTTCATTAAGTAGATATAACCATATCTGCTCAAATCATCTGTGAAGGTAAGAAAATAACGATACCGGCCACGAGCCTCAACACTCATTGGACCACATACATTAGTATGTATTATTTCCAATAAGTCAGTAGCTCGTTCCATTGTTTTGGAGAACGGAGTTTTTGTCATCTTGCCCATGAGGCACAGATCGCAAGCACCAGATTGCAAAAGTCCATCAGCATGGAATTTCTTCATGCGCTTTACATCGATATGACCCAAACTGCAGTGCCACAAATAAGTTGCACTATCATTATCAACTTTGCATCTTTTGGCTTTAATATTATGAATATCTATATCATCACTATCGAGATTCAACAAAAATAGACCACTTAGCAAGGGTGCATGACCATAAAATATATTACTCATATAAATAAAACAACCATTATTCTCTGATTTAAGTGAATAACCAGCTCGCATTAAACAAGATCCATATATAATGTTCATGCTCAATGCTGGCACCAAATAACAATTATTCAGGTCTAAAACTAATCCTGATGGTAGACGTAGAGGTAGCGTGCCGACGACAATCACATCGACCTTGGAACCATTTCCCACGCGCATCGTCACCTCGTCCTTAGCCAATCTTTGTTTAATCTATAGCCCCTCTTTCGAGTTGCAAATATGAGCAACAGAACCAGTATCAAATACCCAGGCGCTACTACGAGCATTAGTAAGGTACACATCAATAACATGTATATCAAATATACCTTTCACTTTCCCATCCTTCTTATTCGCCAATAACTTGGGGCAGTTCCGCTTCCAGTGACCAGTCCCTTTGCAGTAGAAGCACTCAGTTTCAGGCTTAGGTCTAGACTTGGGTTTCTTCGCTTGAGCAGCAGCTTTCTTGCCGTTCTTTTTGAAGTTCCCCTTCTTCCCTTTGCCCTTTTTCTTGAAACTAGTGGTCTTGTTGACCATCAACACTTGATGCTCCTTTTTGTTTTCTACCTCCGCAGCCTTTAGCATCACGAAGAGCTCGGGAATAGTCTTGTTCATCACTTGCATATTTTAGTTCATCACAAAGCCTTTATAGCTTGGTGTCAGTGATTGAAGAACTCTGTCAATGACACTATCATCAGGAAGATTAACTCCCAGCTGAGTCAAGTGGTTATGGTACCCAGACATTATGAGTATGTGTTCACTGACAGAACTATTCTTCTCCATTTTGCACCTGTACAACTTGTTGGAGACTTCATATCTCTCAACTCGGGCATTTACTTGAAATATCAACTTCAACGCTTGGAACATCTCATATGCTCCATGACGTTCAAAACGTCTTTGAAGTGCCGATTCTAAGCCGTAGAGCATGGCACACTGAACTATCGAGTAGTCATCAACACACGTCTTCCAGGCATTCACAATGTCTGCAGTTGCTGGCGCGGGTGGTACACCTAACGGTGCTTCTAGGACGTAATTCTTCTTTGCATCAATGAGGATAATCCTCAAGTTACGGACCCAGTCCATGTAGTTGCTGTCATCATCCTTAAACTTCGCTTTCTCTAGGAATGCATTAAAATTCAAAGGAACAGTAGCACGGGCCATCAATTTACAATAACATAGACATGCAAAATAACTATCAGAACTAAGTTCATGATAAGTTAAAGTTCAATTAATCATATTACTTAAGAACTCCCACTTAGATAGACATCCCTCTAGTCATCTAAATGATCACGTGATCCAAACAAACTAAACCATGTCAGATCATCACGTGAGATGGAGTAGTTTTCAATGGTGAACATCACTATATTGATCATATCTACTATATGATTCACGTTCGACCTTTCGATCTTAGTGTTCTGAGGCCATATCTGCATATGCTAGGCTCGTCAAGTTTAACCCGAGTATTTTGCATGTGCAAAACTGGTTTGCACCCGTTGTATGTGAATGTAGAGCTTATCACACCCAATCATCACATGGTGTCTCGGCACGACGAACTGTAGCAACGGTGCATACTCAAGGAGAACACTTGTATCTTGAAATTTGGTAAGGGATCATCTTATAATGCTACCGCCGTACTAAGCAAAATAAGATGCATAAAAGATAAACATCCCATGCAATCAAAATATGTGACATGATCTGGCCATCATCATCTTGTGCTCATGATCTCCATCACCGAAGCATCGTTATGACCTCCATCATCACTAGCGCGACACCTTGATCTCCATCGTAGCATCATTGTCATCTCGCCAACTATTGTTACTACGACTATCGCTGCCGCTTAGTGATAACGTAAAACAATTACATGGTGATTGCATTGCATACAATAAAGCGACAACCATATGGCTCCTGCCAGTTGACGATAACTTTGTTACAAAACATGATCATCTCATATAACAATTTATATCACATATGCCTTGACCATATCACATCACAGCAAGCCCTGCAAAAACAAGTTAGACGTCCTTTACTTTGTTGTTGCAAGTTTTACGTGGCTGCTATGGGCTTCTAGCAAGAACCATTCTTACCTACGCATCAAAACCACAACGATTTTTCGTCAAGTGTGCTGTTTTAACCTTCAACAAGGATCAGCGTAGTCAAACTTGATTCAACTGAAGTTGGAGAAACAGACACCCGCCAGCTACCTTTGTGCAAAAGCACGTCGGTAGAACCAGTCTCATGAACGTGGTCATGTAATGTCAATGCGGGCCGCTTTATCCAACAATACCGTCGAATCAAAGTAAGACGTTGGTCGTAAGCAGTATGACTATTATTGCCCACAACTCTTTGTGTTCTACTCGTGCATATAACATCTACGCATAGATCTAGCGATGATGCCACTGTTGGGGAACGCGGTAATTTCAAAAAAATTCCTACGATCACGCAAGATCTATCTAGGTGATGCATAGTAATGAGAGGGGAGAGTGTGTCCACGTATCCTCGTCGACCGAAAGTGGAAGCGTCTAAATAATGCGGTTGATGTAGTCGAACGTCTTCGCGATCCAACCGATCCAAGTACCTAATGTACAACACCTCCATGTTCAGCACACATTTAGCTCGATGACGTCTGTTGTACTCTTGATCTAGTTGAGGACGATGGTGAGTTTTGTCAGCACAATGGTGTGGTGACGGTGATGATGATGCTACCGGCGCAGGGCTTCGCCTAAGCTCTACGATGGTATGATCGAGGTGTGTAACTGTGGAGGGGGGCACCACACACGGTTGGGAGAGAAAACTTGTGTGTTCTATGGCATATAAAGGAGCAAGGGGGAGTCCGGCTGGCCCTCCTAGGGCATGCCAAGAGAGGGGAATCCTACTAGGACTCCAAGTCCTAATAGGTTTCCACCTAAGGAAGAGGGGGGAGGAGGAAGGAAGAGGGAGAAGGAAAGGAACGGGGGGGGGGGGGGGGGGGCTTCCCTTGTCCTATTCGGACTCAAGGGGGGAGGGGCGCAGCCAGCCCCTCCTGGCCCTTCCTCTCTTCCCACTAAGGCCCATTAGTTCCCCCGAGGGTGTTCTGGTAACCCTCCAGCACTCCGGTTTTATCGGAAACTTCTCCGGAACACTTCCGATGTCCGAATATAGTCGTCCAATATATCAATCTTTATGTATCGACCATTTCGAGACTCCTCGTCACGTCCGTGATCTTATCCGGGACTCCGAACAAACTTCCACTACTAGGGAAAAGCATAGCAGCAGCGAGGGTTTTAGGCCTATCAGTAGCGCGGGCTGGGGCGCTACTGGTACGGCGCTACAGCTAAAGCTTAGCAGTAGTGTGCCCCAACCCACGCTACTGCTAAATCGACTTAGTAGTAGCGATTTCGCAGAGGGGCGCTACTGGTAATTAGCAGTAGCGCTTCTCCCTTCTCGCGCTACTACTACTATTTTGTATTTTATTTCTTTTTTATTTCATGTTGTATTCATACACCTTTACACAAGTTTTCGTACAACAGGAATTTCGAGATTGTTTTTACATCATAATGAGTTATTGCATCACGGGGTGAAAGAACCGTGGACTAGTTTCAAGTGGATGTCCATCCACTTGAAACTAATCCGCGGTTCTTTCACCCAGTGATATAATAAATATCATCATCATCATCATATCATTAACAACTTATCATCATAATACTCCTCCTCAAGATCATCGTTTTCATCAATGATATCACATACCAAATTGGTCACTAGTCGTAATCACAAGTACTCCTCATCATCAATTCTAACACATTGTACCACATAATAAACATATTGTACCTCATAGGACCTACTACATTCTCTTAGGACCTACTACATTCTCTAAGGTAAAATAGCAAAAAACAAGATAGCCCCTGACTCTCCATCATGGAGAATGGAGATTATCCTGTATCCAATTCTTGCCTTTCGCTTAATGTTACTTCCAAGAACCTCCTTGTGAATGTCCAAACATTTTTTCCATTCTTTGATGAGCATGTGATCACCGGTTTTAGAAATCCGATATGCATAGGTGAGCTCCCTAGATTAACCTGGTAGTATGTTCAGAACTCTAAGGCGACCATTCAGATACATCAGATGAGGCACACAATCCATCGGGATTTTCTATTGAAAAACATAGTAATAACTTCGTAGTTAGCAATGATGTACTAGTTTTAGAAGTATGCAAAAGATGCACGGATGTCGTAAAAGTAAAAAAATCTTACCAGGGTATCTCCATAGAAGTTACCATGGTTCAACACGTGCACTAGTGGCACGCATTCACCATAATTTGGAGGAGTTCGATAATAGGTATCGTAATCCTCAAGATAAGTACAATAAGCGATCAGATGACTTTTCTCCTTATAAGTTAATTCGGAGCCATCAGTGTAGTGGGTTTTGTCTACCATCTTCCGCACATTCTTTGAAGAATCAAAATAAGCTATCAATGGAAATAAGCTGTCAACTATTTTAAAATAAACAATATAAATTAGTTAATAACTATGTTTGAGAAACTCACATTGCGGTAGAATCGGAAGCGTATCAACAAGGAGCCAAATGTCCATATTGTCTTGCTCAATGTCAGGATCACCAAGATCCATGGTGACAATCATACCCTCATAAAAACCATACATTTTGCAAAGTGCTTCCCAATTTTGGCAACCAAAATGGGTTATGCTCTGATCATTGCACAGATTTACTTCAACATCCATATCATGATGGGTCCTTACGTTTATTTTCTTTGTTTCAAAATTTTCATGGTCTTCAAAACCCATCCTCTCCAAGACATAGCGTCTTGCATGGCATGGGATAAGCTAGTCGAATTGTAAAAGATGAAAATTAGACGTTGAAATAGTTGAATTCATGCTTAATTACGAAAAAAACACTTGTTGTTGTTGCGTACCGTTTCAACATCGAATGTCTCCTCGAGCTTAATGCTGAAGCACCGATCTTCGTCCAGCTCAACGAATCTGTCGCACATACCTCAATCGTCGTGGCACCAGCTGCACTCCCCTGGGAGACTGTCGTCATCTGAGTATGACATTTTCTACGTTCATAATTCAAAGATTAAACTTGTACATATTCTAGCACAAGTCATGCCAGAATTCACCGAAAAATCCGGCATGACCTTTGCTAAAAAAGGACATATCGAGCGCCTGAAATTTGCCGGAACGGAAATTAATCAACACTCCAGCAAAACATAGGCCACTCGGAGGTGTAACCTGAACATGACCGGCCACTAGGGCAACCACATATCCTATATGAGCAACACAGGATATACATGGAGATTTGGCAGGTCTCGCCTCGAGGTCGGAGGGGGTCGGTGACGGGGACGACGGCGGGGATGATGGAGGGGCTCCTTGATTTTTGCACAAGCAAAAACCCTATAAGTTATCACTAATACATCCCGAATAATTGCTTAAACTAAAAAAATAACAACAAATATGACATGTTCAACTAGTTCTATTAATTCGACTACTTCTTACTAAATATAAACTTACTGTAAATAGAAAAAAAAACTAGTTCTTTCTAAAAATAAAGTAGTTCAACTAGTTATATTAATTTACTTACTAAACTAGTTCAACTAAAACTAAACTAGTTCAACTAGTTTATTAATTTACTTACTAAAAATACATTAGTTCTATTAATTCAACTAGTTCAACTAGTTTATTCATTTACTTACTAAACTAGTTCAACTAAAACTAAACTAGCTCAACTAAATCTAAACTAGTTCAACTAAAACTAAACTAGTTCAACTAAAACTAAACTAGTTCAACTACTAAAAATCATTATCTATGAACCCTAAATTAACATCTACTACACTAAAAAACATCTAGTACTAACTAATTAAGCAGAGAGAAAGGGGGTGGGGAGGGGTGGGGGGCTTACAAAGAGGGGAGAGACGGTGGCGGGGAGGTTCTCGGCGACGGAGAGGTAGGGGCGGCGAGGGCGGGCTCGGGATCGGGAGGCGGCGGTGCTGGGCAGGCTCGGGCGGCGGAGGTGAGGTCGAGGGCGGCGACGGTGAGGTCGAGAGCGGCGGCGGGCGGCGGCTCTGACGTTGAGGGCGGGCGGCGGTGGTGAGGGCAGGCTCGGGCGGCGGTGACAGAGGAGTAGGGGAAAGGGGGAATGGAGGACTTAGCCAAATTTTCAGCCGGGGGAGGGGGGGTGGTTAATTCAGAAGTAGCAGTAGCGCGTTTCAGAAAGAGCGCTATTGCTAGGTTAGCTACAGCGCGTTCTTGTATAGACTCTACTGCTACTCCTTTCTCTTTTTTCCCTTTTTCACTTATTTTTCTTCACATTTTATTTTTTTCCTTTCACCTTATTCTATTTCTTTCATTTTCAGTTACCTTTCTATTTGCTTTCCATTTAATTTTATATCCTTTAGCAGTAGCGTGTTTAGAAGAAAATGCGCCGCTACAAAGTAAGTAGCGGTAGCACGGTTCTACATGGATCGCTACTACTATGTGTAGCCTATCAGCTAAGCCGTGGGAATTATAGTGGTAGCGCTTGTTTCCTAACATGCGCTACTACTAACGTTTGAGCTATAGCGCGCTTTGCGTGAACGTGCTACTACAAATTAGCAGTAGTGCCCTATTTTAACCAGCGCTACTGCTATACCTCTGTGTATAGGCTTTTCTCTAGTAGTGTTTGGTCATCAAAAACACATAACTCATAATACATCGTCATCGAACGTTAAGCGTGCGGACCCTACGGGTTAGAGAACTATGTAGACATGACCGAGACACATATCTAGTCAATAACCAATAGCAGAACCTGGATGCTCATATTGGCTCTGATGTCTACTACACAACCTTCTTCTTGTAAACATTGTTGGGCCTGCAACTGCACAGGTTTGTAGGACAGTAGCAAATTTCCCTCAAGTGGATGACTGATACGTCTCCAACGTATCTATAATTTTTGATTGCTCCATGCTACTTTACCTACTGTTTTGCGCAATATTGGGCTTTATTATCCACTTTTATAGTATTTTCGGGGCTAACCTATTAACCGGAGGCCCAGCCCAGATTTGCTGTTTTATGCCTATTTCAGTGTTTCGAGGAAAAGGAATATCAGACGAAGTCAAAACGGAACGAAATCAACTGGAGAAGTTATTTTTGGAAGGAAAGCCACCCGATGGACTTGGAGTGCATGTCAGGAGATACGGGAGGTGCTCACGAGGGTGGGGGGCGCGCCCACCCCCCTAGGGCGCGCCCCCTGCCTCGTGGGGCCCCCGTAGCTCCTCCGACGTACCCCCTGCACCCATATATACTCTCGTACCCTAAAACTTCTAGAACAGAAGATAGACCGGGAGTTCCGCCGCTGCAAGCCTCTGTAGCCACCAAAAACCTCTCGGGAGCCCGTTCCGGCACCCTACCGGAGGGGGATCCCATCACCGGTGGCCATCTTCATCATCCCGGCGCTATCCATGACGAGGAGGGAGTAGTTCACCCTCGGGGCTGAGGGTATGTACCAGTAGCTATGTGTTTGATCTTTCTCTCTCGTGTTCTCTCTCGTGTTCCCTCTATGGCACGATCTTGATGTATCCCGAGCTTTGCTATTGTAGTTGGATCTTATGATGTTTCTCCCCCTCTACTCTCTTGTGATGAATTGAGTTTCCCCTTTGAAGTTATCTTATCGGACTGAGTCTTTTATGAGAACACTTGATGTATGTCTTGCCGTGATTATCTGTGGTGACAATGGGATATCATGTGCCACTTGATGTATGTTTTGGTGATCAACTTGCGGGTTTCATGACATTGGGAACCTATGCATAGGGGTTAGCACACGTTCTTGACTCTCCGATAGAAACTTTGGGGCACTCTTTGAAGTACTTTGTGTTGGTTGGATGAATCTGAGATTGTGTGATGCATATCGTATAATCATGCCCACGGATACTTGAGGTGACAATGTGTCTAGGTGGCATTAGGGTTTTGGTTGATTTGTGTCTTAAGGTGTTATTCTAGTACGAACTCTTTTATAGATTGATCCGAAAGAATAACTTTGAGGTGGTTTCGTACCCTACCATAATCTCTACGCTTGTTCTCCGCTATTAGTGGCTTCGGAGTCTCTTTGTTGCATGTTGAGGGCTTGTTATATGATCTATCTATGTTATTATTGTTGAGAGAACTTGCACTAGTGAAAGTATGAACCCTAGGCCTTGTTTCAACGCATTGCAATACCGTTTACGCTTACTTTTACCACTTGTTACCTTGCTGTTTTTATATTTTTAGATTACAAAAACCTATATCTATCATCCATATTGCACTTGTATCACCATCTCTTCGATGAACTAGTGCACCTATACAATTTACCATTGTATTGGGTGTGTTGGGGACACAAGAGACTCTTTGTTATTTGGTTGCAGGGTTGCTTGAGAGAGACCTTCTTCATCCTACGCCTCCCACGGATTGATAAACTTTAGGTCATCCACTTGAGGGAAATTTGCTACTGTCCTACAAACCTCTGCACTTGGAGGCCCAACAACGTCTACAAGAAGAAGGTCGTGTAGTAGACATCAAGCTCTTTTCTGGCGCCGTTGCCGGGGAGGTGAGTGCTTGAAGGTATATCTTTAGATCTTGCAATCGAATCTTTTTGTTTCTTGTTTTATCACTAGTTTAGTTTATAAAATAAAACTGCAAAATATGGAATTGAGTTTGTCTCATACGCTTCATCTTTTTAATATCTTTCGTGAGTATGACGGAAAGGAAAATTGTGCCCAAGTGTTAGAAGAAGAATGCATTAAAATGTTTGGCACTAAATCTTTGAATGATGAGCATGATTGCAGTGTTGTTAGTATGAATGCCTTGAATATCCATGATGCTAATGATATGCAAAGCCAGAAGCTTGGGGAAGCTATGTTTGATGAAGATGATATTTTTTGTCCCCCAAGCTTTGTTGAGCAAATTTACTATGATGAAAGCATGCCTCCTATCTATGATGATTATTATGATGACACATATGCTTTAAAGAATAATGATAACCATGAAACTTGTCGTCTTGATCTTAATTTTCAATCATATGATAGTTATTTTGTTGAGTTTGCTCCCACTACTATTCATGAGGAGAATTTTGCTTATGTGGAGAGTAATAAATTTTCTATGCTTGTAGATCATGAAAAGAATGTTTTAGGTGCTGGTTATATTGTTGAATTCATTCATGATGCTACTGAAAATTATTATGAGGGAGGAATATATGCTTGTAGGAATTGCAATAATATCAAGTTTCCTCTCTATGTGCTTAAAGTTATGAAGGTATGCTTGTTTTGCCTTCCTATGCTAGTTGATTATTGTTCCCATAAGTTGTTTTCTCACAAAACCCCTATGCATAGGAAGTGGGTTAGACTTAAATGTGCTAGTCATATTCTTCATGATGCTCTCTTTATGTTTCAATTCTTATCTTTTATGTGAGCATCATTGAAATCATCATGCCTAGCTAGAAAGGCATTAAAGAAAAGTGTTTGTTGGGAGACAACCCAATACTTATCCTTACTGTTTTTGTGTGTTCACATGATTATGCTACTGTATTAATCATGTTTTATAGCTTTGTTTCAATAAAGTGCCAAGTAAGACCTTTAGGATGGCTTACGGTGATAGTTGTGTTGATCCTGCTGAAAAACAGAAACTTTTGCACCCAGTAAATTAGTTTTGTTAATTCACAGAAACATACTTCTGATCTAATTGATCTGGATTGGTACACGAATTTCTTAGGACTTCCTAATTTTGTAGGACTTTGGAGTTCCAGAAGTATACGTTTGATACAGATTACTACAGACTGTTCTGTTTTTGACAGATTCTGTTTTCTATGTGTTGTTTGCTTATTTTGATGAATCTATGAGTAGTATCGGAGGGTATGAACCATAGATAAGTTGTAGTACAGTAGATATTATACCAATATGAATTTATAATGATTTAATTACAGTACCAATGTGGTGGTTTTGTTTTCTTTCACTAACGGAGCTTATAAGATTTCCTGTTGAGTTTTGTGTTGTGAAGTTTTCAAGTTTTGGGTAAAGATTCGATGGACTATGGAATAAGGAGTGGCAAGAGCCTAAGCTTGGGGATTAACAAGGCACCCCAAGGTAATATTCAAGGACAACCAAGAGCCTAAGCTTGGGGATGCCCCGGAAGGCATCCCCTCTTTCGTCTTCGTTCATTGGTAACTTTACTTGGAGCTATATTTTTATTCACCACATGATATGTGTTTTGCTTGGAGCGTCATTTTATTTTGTTAGTATTTGCTTGCTGTTAATTAGATTAATGTTTTGCATCTTTAGTTTCAATAAAGAAGTCAATGATAGCCTTTGCCATGCTTATTTTGCTAGTATACATGTTGCTGTTTGAAAAACAGAAAGTTACCTCTGTTGCAAAAATTCCCTAGAAAAGTCAGAGAGTGGTATAATGTTGAATCTTTTTGCATACTGAGCTCTGATAAATTTATTACAGTGGGAATTTTAGTTCATAATTTTTGGAGTCAGGGAAGTATTGATACTCTTGCATTCTTTACAGACTGTACTGTTTTGGCAGATTGCTGTTATGGTTGCATTGTTTGCATATGTTTGCTTGATTAATGATTCTATTTGAGGATAGAAGTATTAAATATGCAGAGGCATTTAGTATGCAATGTTGAGTAATTATTTAAGTGATTTGTTACAGTAGAAAATGATAAGGTTTTGCATTGGTCTATACTAACCTATCTCACGAGTTCTTGTTGAGTTTGTTGTGAATGAAGCTTTTGATAAAAAGAGAAACCATGATATGAGAGGAATTAAGGAGACACAAAAGTTCAATCTTGGGGATGCCCAAGGCACCCCAAGATAATATTTCAAGAAGTCTCGAGCATCTAAGCTTGGGGATGCCCCGGTAGGCATCCCACCTTTCTTCTTCAACAACTATCGGTTAGTATCGGTTGAGCCTAAGTTTTTGCTTCTTCACATGAGTTTTGCTATCCTTGCAATGCAGTTTTCTTTAGCTTTGCTTGCTGTTTGAATAAAGTATCAAGATCTGAAATTATTAAATGAGAGAGAGTCTTCGCATAGTTGCATAATTATTTGGCTACTCATTGACCTTCACTTATATCTTTCGGAGTAGTTTGTCATTTGCTCTAGTGCATCACTTATACCTTTTAGAGCATGGTGGTAGTTTTATTTTGAAGAAATAGATGAACTCTCATACTTCACTTAGATTATTTTGAGAGTCGTTAATAGCATGGTAATTTCCTTAATATTAATATACTTGGTATTCAAGATATGTGAAACTTTCTTATGAGTGTGTTGAATACTAAGATAAGTTTGATGCTTGATAATTGTTTTGAGATATGGAGGTGATAATATCAAAGTCGTGATAGTTGAGTAGTTGTGAATTTAAAGAATACTTGTGTTGAAGTTTGTGATTCCCGTAGCATGCACGTATGGTGAACTATTATGTGATGAACTCGGAGCCTGATTTATTTATTGATTGTCTTCATTATGAGTGGCGGTCGGGGACGAGCGATGGTCTTTTCCTACCAATCTATCTCCCTAGGAGCATGTGCGTAATACTTTGCTTTGATAACTTCTAGATTTTTGCAATAAGTATATGAGTTCTTTATGACTAATGTTGAGTCCATGGATTATACGCACTTCTTCCCATCCTTCCACCATCGCTAGCCTCTCTTGTACCGTGCAACTTTTACCAGTACCATATACCCACCGTATACCTTCCTCAAAACAGCCACCATACCTACCTATCATGGCATTTCCATAGCCATTCCGAGATATATTGCCATGCAACTTTTCACCGTTCCATTTATTATGACACGCTCGATCATTGTCATATTGCTAGCATGATCATGTAGTTGACATCGTATTTGTGGCAAAGCCACCGTTCATAATTCTTTCATACATGTCGCTCATGAGTCATTGCACATCTCGGTACACCGCCGAAGGCATTCATATAGAGTCATACCTTGTTCTAAGAATCGAGTTGTAATTGTTGAGTTGTAAGAAAAATAAAAGTGTGATGATCATCATTATTAGAGCATTGTCCCAAGTGAGGAAAGGATGATGGAGACTATGATTCCCCCATAAGTCGGGATGAGACTCTGGACGAAAAATATAAAAAAGAGGCCATAAAAAAAGAGAAAAGGCCCAAATAAAAAAAGAAGATGAGAGAAAAAGAGAGGATGGACAATGGTACTATCCTTTTACCACACTTGTGCTTCAAAGTAGCACCAAGATCTTCATGATAGAGAGTCTGTCATTTTGTCACTTTCATATACTAGTGGGAATTTTCCATTATAGAACTTGGCTTGTATATTCCAATGATGGGCTTCCTCAAAATGCCCTAGGTCTTCGTGAGCAAGCGAGTTGGATGCACACCCACTTAGTTTCTTTTGTTGAGCTTTCATATACTTATAGCTCTAGTGCATCCGTTGCATGGCAATCCCTACTCACTCACATTGATATCTATTAATGGGCATCTCCATAGCCCGTTGATACGCCTAGTTGATGTGAGACTATGTTCCCTCTTTTTGTCTTCTCCACAACCACCATTCTGTTCCACATATAAGTGCTATGTCCATGGCTCACGCTCATGTATTGCGTGAAGATTGAAAAAGTTTTGAAAATGTTAAAGTATGAAACAATTGCTTGGCTTGTCATCGGAGTTGTGCATGATTTAAATATTTTGTGTGGGGAAGATGGAGCATAGCCAGACTATATGATTTTGTAGGGATAACTTTCTTTGGCCATGTTATTTTGAGAAGACATAAGTGCTTAGTTAGTATGCTTGAAGTATTATTATTTTTATGTCGATATGAACTTTTGTCTTCAATCTTTTGGATCTGAATATTCATACCACAATTAAGAAGATTTACATTGAAATTATGCCAAAGTATCACTCCGCATAAAAAATTCTCTTTTTATCATTTACCTACTCGAGGACGAGGAGGAATTAAGCTTGGGGATGCTTGATATGTCTCCAACGTATCTATAATTTTTGATTGCTCCATGCTACTTTATCTACTGTTTTAGGCAATATTGGGCTTTATTATCCACTTTTATATTATTTTTGGGACTAACCTATTAACCGGAGGCCCAGCCCAGATTTGCTGTTTTATGCCTATTTCAGTGTTTTGAGGAAAAGGAATATCAGACGAAGTCAAAACGGAACAAAATCAACCGGAGAAGTTATTTTTGGAAGGAAAGCCACCCGATGGACTTGGAGTGCACGTCAGGAGATACAGGAGGTGCTCACGAGGGTTGGGGGTGCGCCCACCCCCTAGGGCGCGCCCCCTGCCTCGTGGGGCCCCTGTAGCTCCTCCGACGTACCCCCTGCACCCATATATACTCTCGTACCCTAAAACTTCCAGAACAGAAGATAGATCGGGAGTTCCGCCGCCGCAAGCCTCTGTAGCCACCAAAAACCTCTTGGGAGCCCGTTCCGGCACCCTGCCGGAGGGGGATCCCATCATTGGTGGCCATCTTCATCATCCCGGCGCTATCCATGACGAGGAGGGAGTAGTTCACCCTCGGGGCTGAGGGTATTTACCAGTAGCTATGTGTTTGATCTCTCTCTGTCTCTGTCTCTCTCTCTCTCTCTCTCTCTCTCTCTCTCTCTCGTGTTCCCTCTATGGCACGATCTTGATGTATCCCGAGATTTGCTATTGTAGTTGGATCTTATGATGTTTCTCCCCCTCTACTCTCTTGTGATGAATTGAGTTTCCCATTTGAACTTATCTTATCGGATTGAGTCTTTTATGAGAACACTTGATGTATGTCTTGCCGTGATTATCTGTGTTTACAATGGGATATCATGTGCCACTTGATGTATGTTCTGGTGATCAACTTGCGGGTTTCGTGACATTGGGAACCTATGCATAGGGGTTGGCACACGTTCTTGACTCTCCGATAGAAACTTTGGGGTACTCTTTGAAGTACTTTGTGTTGGTTGGATGAATCTGAGATTGTGTGATGCATATCGTATAATCATGCCCACGGATACTTGAGGTGACAATGTAGTATCTAGGTGACATTAGGGTTTTGGTTGATTTGTGTCTTAAGGTGTTATTCTAGTACGAATTCTTTTATAGATTGATCCGAAAGAATAACTTTGAGGTGGTTTCGTACCCTACCATAATCTCTACGCTTGTTCTCCACTATTAGTGGCTTCGGAGTCTCTTTGTTGCATGTTGAGGGCTTGTTATATGATCTATCTATGTTATTATTATTGAGAGAACTTGCACTAGTGAAAGTATGAACCCTAGGCCTTGTTTCAACGCATTGCAATACCGTTTACGCTCACTTTTACCACTTGTTACCTTGCTGTTTTTATATTTTTAGATTACAAAAATCTATATCTACCATCCATATTGCACTTGTATCACCATCTCTTCGCCGAACTAGTGCACCTATACAATTTACCATTGTATTGGGTGTGTTGGGGACACAAGAGACTCTTTGTTATTTGGTTCTAGGGTTGCTTGAGAGAGACCATCTTCATCCTACGCCTCCCACGGATTCATAAACCTTAGGTCATCCACTTGAGGGAAATTTGCTACTGTCCTACAAACCTCTGCACTTGGAGGCCCAACAACGTCTACAAGAAGAAGGTTGTGTAGTAGACATCAATGACCTAAGGTTTATCAATCCGTAGGAGGCGTAGGATGAAGATGGTCTCTCTCAAACAACCCTGCAACCAAATAACAAAGAGTCTCTTGTGTCCCCAACACACCCAATACAATGGTAAATTGTATAGGTGCATTAGTTCGGCGAATAGATGGTGATACAAGTGCAATATGGATAGTAGATATAGGTTTTTGTAATCTAAAATAATAAAAACAGCAAGGTAACAAGTAATAAAAGTGAGCGTAAACGGTATTGCAATGGTAGGAAACAAGGCCTAGGGTTCATAATTTCACTAGTTCAAGTTCTCTCAACAATAATAACATAGATAGATCATATAACAATCCCTCAACATGCAACAAAGAGTCACTCCAAAGCCACTAATAGCGGAGAACAAATGTAGAGATTATGGTAGGGTATGAAACCACCTTAAAGTTATTCTTTCGGATCGATCTATTAAAGAGTTTGTACTGGAATAACACCTTAAGACACAAATCAACCAAAACCCTAATGTCACCTAAATACTCCATTGTCACCTCAAGTATCCGTGGGCATGATTATACGATATGCATCACACAATCTCAGATTCATCCAACCAACACAAAATACTTCAAAGAGTGCCCCAAAGTTTCTACCGGAGAGTCAAGAACGTGTGCCAACCCCTATGCATAGGTTCATGGGTGGACCCGCAAGTTGGTCACCAAAACATACATCAAGAGGCACGTGAAATCCCATTGTCACCACAGATAAACACGGCAAGACATACATCAAGTGTTCTCATAGAAGACTCAATCCGATAAGATAACTTCAAAAGGGGAAACTCAATTCATCACAAGAGAGTAGAGGGGGAGAAACATCATAAGATCCAACTACAATAGCAAAGCTCGGGATACATCAAGATCGTGCTATAGGGGGAACACGAGAGAGAGAGAGAGAGAGAGATCAAACACATAGCTACTAGTACATACCCTCAGCCCCGCGGGTGAACTACTGCCTCCTCGTCATGGAGAGCGCCGGGATGATGAAGATGGCCACCGGTGATGCATTCCCCCTCCGGCAGGGTGCCGGAACAGGCTCCTGAGAGGTTTTTGGTGGCTGCAGAGGCTTGTGGCGGCGGAACTCCCGATCTATCTTGATTTCTGATGGTTTTAGGGTATGTAGGTATATATAGGCGAAAGAAGTCGGCCAGGAGGTGCTCGAGGGGTCCACGAGACAGTGGGCCGCGCCCTATGGGGGGGGGGCCCTATCTCCTGGGCTCCTCGAGGACCTTCTGGCTTGGACTCCAAGTCTCCAGGATGATAATCTTCCAAAAAATCACGATGCCGAAGGTTTCATTCCGTTTGGACTCCGTTTGATATTCCTTTTCTTTGAAATACTGAAACAGGCAATAAAACAACAATATGGACTGGGCCTCCGGTTAGTAGGTTAGTCCCAAAAATGATATAAATGTGTAAAATAAAGCCCATAAACATCCAAAAGGGGTAATATAATAGCATGGAACAATCAAAATTTATAGATATGTTGGAGACGTATCAGGCTCCTACATATTCTACAAAGATTTTTATCAGTCAATCCACATAACAACATATGTTGTTCCCTTTGTCATCAGTATGTTACTTGCCCAAGATTCGATCGTCGGCATCATTGTACCTAGTTCAATCTCATTACCGGAAAGTCTCTTTAATCGTTACGTAATACTTCATCCTGCAACTAACTCATTAGTCACAATCCTTGCAAGGCTTATAGTGATGAGTATTACCGAGAGGGCCTAGATATACCTCTCCAAAACACAGAGTGACAAATCCTAATCTCGATCTATGCCAACCCAACGAATACCTTCGGAGACACCTATAGAGCACCTTTATAATCACCTATTTACGTTGTGACGTTTGGTAGCACACAAAGTGTTCCTCCGGTATTCAGGAGTTGCATAATCTCATAGTCCAAGGAACTTGTATAAGTCATGAAGAAAGTAGTAGCAATGAAACTGTAACGATCATAATTCTAAGCTTACAGATGGGTCATGTCCATCACATCATTCTCCTAATGATGTGATCCCGTTCATCAAATGAAAAAAAATGTCTATGGTTAGGAAACATAACCATCTTTGATTAACGAGCTAGTCAAGTAGAGGCATACTAGGGACAATATGTTTTGTCTATGTATTCACACATGTACTAAGTTTCCGGTTAATACAATTCTAGCATGAATAATAAACAATGCAATAAGGAAATAAGTAATAACTTTATTATTGCCTCTAGGGCATATTTCCTTCAGCCGCTTCTTCCTCTGGCTTGCCCTGAAAAACAGGTGTTGGATGGCGGATCGGCTGGCTCAGAGAGGCATGCCACACCCGTACGCCTTCCCATTCCGTGACCAACAAGAGGAAACCTTGAACCACATTGAGCTAACTCACATCTTTGCACGGACAATTTGGAGAACGCTATGCACCATGATAGGCAAGCCGTCCTGGACACCCGAGGGACACGGCACTCTGGTTGATTGGTGCGCGGACAAGCCGAAGAACATGTGCGTCATCATCTCCTCGGTCCTTTGGGAACTCTGGAAACATTGCAATACCATTGTGTTCGACGACGCCTCTCCCTCGTTGGTTGGACTCATCACGAGGATCGTGGAGGAGGGGACTGCTTGGTTTAGGACTGGACTGCTCAAGGGTGACTGGAATGGTGTAGCCGTGGAATTATCGAGGTGGGCGCTAGGCGAGTAGTCATAGGGTTTGCTAGTTCCATGTAGATGTAGGAGCAAACAGACACAATATTTTATCCGCATTCTAAAAGAGAAACAAACAGACACATCATAGGTTTGCCATGTTGTATGAAACTCATTTCGGTAAGCCAGTTCAGTAGTAAGGTGGATAGGATAACAACATGAAACAAACATATATCTATGTAGTATGGTCACTGTATGGTCTATATCATTTTGGTTTATGTTGCCAAATCAAGATAGAGATAGTTCAAATATATGTATTTAAGACAAAGCAGCATAGACAGAATATAAGTGTGGGAAAGTACACAGCAATAACAACACTTGTAATGTGCATGGCATGAGAACATAACTGCTTATTCAATTGAAACTGAAATCAACACAAAGCAAGTTACAATAGCAAACACGTTAAAGAAAAAGGTTTAAAACATACATGTTGCGCCATTGGAGTTTCAGTTGCATCCTTCAAATTTGAAATTAGTTTGTATGAGTAAGTACAGTGATGCAAGAGCAAAGGAGTATGAACCATAGCTACGGAACCTGACCTAAGAACAGTTCTTCTTCTGCTTTAAGCGTTAACTTGAGGTTCGGAGTGGTGGTCCTCGTGCTTTGGGCACTATAGTTGCCTTACTAACTGCTCATCTTTGGGTGCTCTGTGGTGGAGACGGTGCTGTGTCAACTTGAACTGGGTTACTATCTGTTGGGATTGGGGTTCGAAGGGGTGTAGCTGGTTCTTTGTCTACCTGGGTAGGGGTATAATCTGCGTGAGTCTGGGTTATGTGTGATGGGGCTGGTTCTTGGGCAAGTACAACCGTGGTTCTATCTGCATCGACAGGTAGCACGATCTTTTCTGAAGACCGTGTTTTTACTCCCACAGATACTGCCATCACCCCCTCCAATTCAAATGGTTGATAAACAAGAAAAATAATTGAATGTACATACATTCTAAGATAGACACGTGCAATGGATAGTAGGTAAGAAAACAAGGCCTGAAATAATTCACATTTATGTTTTCTAACCAAACAGAATAGCATGACATAATTTCACCTATATGATGGCTAATTAAACAGGATAGCATGACACAATTTCACATGTATGATGGCTAACTATGACATAGTTCAAAATATGATGAATATGTAAACAGGATGACATGATATAACTATAAGATGTGTCTATTAAAGTGGTTGGCATGCCATAATTCACAAACATGCCGTCGATGGAAAAATGATAGCATGATATACTTCACGGATAGAATGACATAATTAAAAATATGATGACTATATAAACAGGATGAGATGATATAACTATATTATGTCTTTAGAAAATGGGTTGGCATGCTATAATTCAGATACATGCTGTCTATGTAAACATCATGGCATGATATAATTAAAATATATGATTTATATACTAAGAAAGTGAGAAGAGTGCAATCACATATATGATGTGTTAACTAAGGAAATGGCATTCAATATTGTGTATATGATGTAAAAACTAAGCACTGCAAGACAACATATGCATGATATGAGTAATATAACCCTACCAAGTTTGAGCATACACCTCAGGAGGATAATAGGAGTGGTCATCTGCCTCTGAATCCTCCTATGAGGAGCTATCTGTAACCAACAAGATATCTGCTTCTGTGGGTAGGATTGTCTGGTCTGAAGACCTTGTTTTCACTCTAGATACTTCCATCACCGCTTCAAATGTCTGATGCACAGGAAGAGCACTTGAATATACAAACATTGTCGACAAATGCAATGAGTAATACAAAAAAAGGACGACATGATATAATTCACATATATTACGCTTGGCTAAAAAACATGGCATTGCATAATTCACATACATAATGCCTTGCAACAAGATAGCATTGCATAATTCACATATATAATGTCTTGCAACAAGATGGCATTGCAAAATTCACATGCATGGTAACTAGACACTAAAGAGGTGGCATTCACACAAAGCATGTCTAAACTAAGCAAATGACATGCCAATGCAAGACACCATATGCATGATATGAGCAATATAACCCTGCCAAGTTAGAGCATGCACCTCGGGGGGAAATAGGACTGGCCATCTGTCTCTGTATCCTCCTCCAACGAGCTATCCGTAACCAGCAAGACATGCGCTTCATCAGATGGCATTGTCTGGTCTGAAGACCTTGTTTCCACTCCAGATTTTTCCATGACTATCTCGAATGGATCATGCACAGGACGAGTAATTGAATGCACAAAAATTATAGACAAATTTAATACGTAATAAAAAAATGTTGGCATGATATAATTCACATATAAGATGACTGGCTAACTAGGGTGGCATTGCAAAATTCACATATATGATGCCTGGCTAAACAAGATGGCATTGCATGATTCACATACGATAAAGAAACTAAACATATGGCATTCACACAAAGCATGTCTAAGCTAAGCAGATGCCATATTTGATATATAAATTAAGCAATGCAAGGCAGCATATGCGTGATATTACCAACATTAGCATGCCAAGTTAGATAGAAGACCTCAGGGGGTAAATAGGAGTGGTATTATCCTTCTGAATCCCCCTCAGAACAGTTATCTTCCTCTTGATTAATATCCGAAATGGGTGGAGGGGGGCTGCCTTTGCGCCCACCATAGAGCGACGTGTGCATGAAATTTTATTGCCACGTAAGGCTCGTCTCCTTTGCTCTACTACATGTTTAGTTCCATTGTGTACAATAACTGACATGCATAGGAATAAAACATAGTGAGATTATGTAAGGAGTGCATGCAGAAATCCAGAGTGTCTGTAGCAACCTGTGGATAGACCCAAAACCAATGATAGCACACAGATAATGGCTTCAGTTAAAAAATACAGATAATGGCTTCTTTACTGTTTGTTTCCCATTCAACATGAAACCCACAGTAGACAGCAGAGATTAACCAGATAGTAGATAGATACTATTGATTGTGGCCCCGATATGTGTTGGGGAACATAGCATGCAATTTCTAAAAAATGCCTACGATCACGCAAGATCTATCTAGAAGATGCATAACAATGAGAGGGGGAGAGTGTGTCGACATACCCTCATAGACCGAAAGCAGAAGCTTTAGTTAACGCGGTTGATGTAGTCGAATGTCTTCATGATCCAACCGATCCAAGGACCGAACGTATGGCACGTCTGAGTTTAGCACACGTTCAGCTCGATGACGTCCCTCGAACTCTTGATCTAGCAGAGGTTCGAGGGAGAGTTTCGTCAGCACGACGGCGTGATGATGGTGTTGATGATGTGATCCGCGTAGGGCTTCGCCTAAGCACTACGATAATACTATCGAAGGAGTAAATGGTGGAGCGGGGCACCGCACACAGCTAAGACAATGTTGTGTCTTTGGGGTGCCCCCTGCCCCCGTATATAAAGGAGGGAGTGTCGGTGTCAAAACCGGCGGATCTCGGGTAGGGGGTCCCGAACTGTGCTTCTAAGGCTAATGGTAATAGGAGGCGGGGGACACAATGTTTACCCAGGTTCGGGCCCTCTCTATGGAGGTAATACCCTACTTCCTGCTTGATTGATCTTGATGATATGAGTATTACAAGAGTTGATCTACCACGAGATCGTAGAGGTTAACCCTAGAAGCTAGCCTATGATTATGATTGTCCTTGTCCTACGGACTAAACCCTCCGGTTTATATAGACACCAGAGGGGCTAGGGTTACACAGAGTAGGTTACAGAGAAGGAAATCTAAATATCTGAATTGCCAAGCTTGCCTTCCACGCAAAGGAGAGTCCCACCCGGACACGGGATGAAGTCTTCAATCTAGTATCTTCATAGTCCAATCCAACAGTCCAACATAAGCATATAGTTCGGTTGTCCGAGGACCCCCTAATCCAGGACTCCCTCAGTAGCCCCTGAACCAGGCTTCAATGACGACGAGTCCGGCACGCAGATTGTCTTCGGCATTGCAAGGCGGGTTCCTTCTTCGAATACTCCAAAGTAGATCTTGAGCACAAGAATCGTGTCTGGCTCTGCAAAACAAATTCCACATACCACCGCAGAGAGCACAATATTCCACGATTCTAATCTGCTGACAACTTCCCCCTAGCGTGACATCACGCCACGGCCTGGTTATTATTTAAACCGTTTCCAACCTGCCACTACACATCTTGCGAGGCAGTTTTATTGGCACGTCTTGTCGAAGCAGAGAGCGTGTCCCCCTTATCACGGGATTCTCATCAATACGGGCGTGGGTAACCCAACCGTGCCATTAGTACGACCCCTTGGTTTAGGCAAGTTCCAAACGGCCACGTGGAGGATGCTTGACATTCACCCTCTTTATAAAGAGGTCAAGACCTATCCTTTTCTTTCCATGCCTGATCCTTCCCTTCTCCCACTCGAGTTCCAACACCCAAGATTTAGTCCAAGCGCTCCGTACCTTCAACCATGTCCGGACCCAACCTTCAAAGCCAGTGGATGGCCTCTTTCATCACAGAGGAGGACATCAAGAAGCTTAGGGAGGCTAGGTATTTGGCCGCCGAAATCCTTCACAGGCTCCCTGCTCAAGGGCAGGTTATTCCCACTCCCAAACCCAACGAGAGCGTCGTATTCATCTCCCACTTCCTCCGAGGGCTAGGCTTCGGTCTCCATCCCTTTGTTAGAGGGCTTATGTTCTATTATGGGCTAGACTTTCATGATCTAGCTCCAGATTCCTTCCTTCACATCTCGATGTTCATCATTGTGTGTGAGGGCTTCCTCCGCATTACCCCACACTTCGGCTTATGGCTCAAGACCTTCAATGTGAAGCCGAAGATGATCAGTGGGCCACACGCGGAGTGCGGAGGTGCTATAATAAGCAAAGGCGTCGATGCTTTATGGCCTAAGGGTTCCTTCCCGGAAGTTTCCAACCTATGGCAACGGGAGTGGTTTTATATCACAGCACCCCGAGGTAGAAAGTGGGCGGCCGCCCCAACCTTCCGCTCCACTCCTCCGCCAGAGCTTGCATCATGGGTCAACAAGGGGCTGGACTGGGGATCGGTTGATGACGTGCGGACATTGCAAAGCCGCATTCATGATCTCATCAAAAATGACACCAATCTTGTCAAGGTAATCCGAGTAATGTTAGTCCGTCGGGTCCTGCCATGCCAACGTCGACCTCTCCGTATGTGGGAGTTCAACCCGGAAGGACCGTGAACCATTTAGCACTTCTTTGGCGTGATGCTCTGTAACGCCCCAGATTCGATGCGCCAGGTGTCTGCCAGTTATTCGCCGTCATTGCCATGTCATTTGCTTGCGTGTTGCATATTGCCATGTCATCATGTGCATTTCATTTTGCATACGTGTTTGTTTCTTGCATCCGAGCTTTTTCCCCGTTGTCCGTTTTGCGATCCAACACTCCTATGTCATCCGGCGTTCCCTTCTTGTCTCTTTTCGTGTGCGGGTGTTAAACGTTCTCGGAATGGACCGAGGTTCGCCAAGCGGCCTTGGTATACCACCGGTAGACCGCTTGTCAAGTTTCGTGCCACTTGGAGGTCATTTGATACTCCAACGGTTAACCGAGGTACCGATAAGGCCTTGTGTGTGTTGCAGCCCAACACCCCTCCAAAGTGGCCCAAAACCCATCCAAACCCGCTCCTTGCTCTCGGTCGTTCGATCACGATCGTGTGGGCGAAAACCAGACCTCATTTGAAGTCTCCTAGCTCCCTCAATCTATAAATAAGTCCTCCCCTCCATTTTTCGCGGATGAATCCCCAAACCCTAGATCAAATCGCCCCCGCCGGACAAATCGCGCCGCCACCCCGCGCCTATCGCCGCCTGCCACGTGGCCTCCCGCCACCGTCCACGCCGCCGGCCCGCGGGGCCCGAGTCGAGCCTGTGCGGCCCGCCCGCCGCCGCCGCACGCCCGAGGCGCCCGCTGCGCCCGGCCGGCGCTCGCCTCCGCCGGCACCTCCCCTCGCCGCCGGGCGACCTCGCCGGAGCACCGCCGCTCGCCACTCGCCGGCCTCGCCCCGTCACCCTGCCGCCTCCCTCCGCCCACGCGGATCCCGCGCCCCGCCGTCTCCCCGCCGCCTGGCCCCGCGCCTCGGCCGACGAGCTCCTCCGCCGCGGAGCCCGTCCGCGCCGCCGCCCCGAAGCTCCTCCGCGCCCTCGCGCTGCGCCTCGCGCCTGTCGCCGGCGCGCCATCTCGCCGGCCGCCCTCCGCCGCTAGCTCGCCGCCGGCCATCTTCGGTGCCGGATCCGGCCGGGGCCACCCCGGATCCGTCGTCCTCAGTCTCCTCCGGCCTCCCCGCGCCCTCTCCGGCCATCTCCGGCCACCTCCACGTTCAACTCCGGCGAGGTCCGGGAAGATGGATGAGATCCACCCATCCCCGGATCCAAACGCCCTCGCCCCGCCCGGATCTCCTCGTCCCGGGTCCTCCTCGTCCCGTTTCCGGAGGGTAAAATCCAAGTCCCGAAATTATTTTGCATTCTGGTGCCTCCTTTGCCATGCCATAACTCCATGCATACTGCTCCGTTTCGTGCGTGTAATATATCAAATTGTTTGTCTCAACGAGTACTTCATTTCATTCCATTGCATCATGTTCATTTAAGTCCATCTTGATGCCTGAATCATCATTTCAAGAGTGCTATATAATGTTATCTGTTGTTTGTTAACAGAACATGCTCATTTGTCATTTTTGCCATGTTTGATGTGTGTATCCTATGAGGTTGATGTCTACTTGTGTTTTGAAGTATGCCATGCCATATTTACTAGGGTGCCATCCATGTATTTTTGTGAGTTGTGTGGTGAGTGCATCAATCTTGTTAAGTAGGGTACTTGCTGTTGCTGTTTTGCTAGGCTGATTCTGTTATATTTTGTTGCTATATAAACCTGCTGCTACAAGTCATTCTATGCATAATTTGGAGATGTTCACTAAGGATGTTTTGTTATAAATGTCATGATCTATCCATTCATGCCCCTGGTTGCATTTATAGCATGCTGTAGATTTTTGTAATCTTGCTCTCAAATTGCTAAATAATATTGCTGTCAGTCTGTTAACATTAAGTTCAACGTTGCCATGGTTGTTGTTAGTGATCCATGCACCCTATGAACTTTCTCTTACCATTATTAGCTTCTCAAACATGTATTGTTACTGTTGGTTGCCTTGCCATGCCATGTATTGCTCTGTGGTGAGTGGTTCAAGCTCACCAACATGCCTACTTATTGTTGTTCCTGCCATGTATGAATCTATCATATCATTTGCCATGTTTACATGGGTGCCATCATATCTTCTGATCCTTTTTGGCTCATGGTCAATAAAGGACTTTTGTTCTATGCATTTAGTAGATTCATTCCATGCCTTTGTTTGCCATGTTAAGTTCCTGTAACGTGTTGTTTGATAGCTCTAAACATTGCAACCTGATGTTATTTCTGCTAGGCCTGAAACTGTTATTATTTGCAATCTTGCCATGTCCTTTTGAGCATGTTCTAGTGATTTCTGAAGATAGCTCAGTGTTCATGTTTTGTCATGCTTTACCTGTACTTCATGCCCATGCCTTTTGTTCTTACGGTGGGATGCTGTAGCATATTGTTTTGATGCTTGCTAGATGCCTAGTTGCTGTTTTGGACAGCTTGTCCTTTAAACTTGTATAGAGTGTATGTGTTGAACCGTTGCTCCGTTTTGAGTGTGCTCTATATGAAACTTGCTTGATTTTGCATGTAGTTTCATATTATCATGTTGCATCCATGTTTTGAGAGTGTTTGCTTGATGTTTGTATGCATTTTGCATCAATGCCATGCTTAACTTGTTTTGCTCATATCTTCTAGGCCGTAGCTCCGAATCTAATGAACTTTGTATGTTACTTGACTAGAATCTCGTGTAGATCATCTTGGTGCATCTTAACTTGCTGTTTAACAACTTGAACATAATGTTTATTCAGATCCGGACCAATTTCTAAATTTTCATATGACGACTTACGAGAATTGTTATATGTTGTTTCCGGCCTCATTTAACTTTGCTTTGATGTGTTGTTCTTGTATGCGTCATCTCTTGCCATGAGTAGCTTCATGTAGCTTTGTCATGCATCATGCTTGTTGTGCATCATGTCATGTATATGTGTGGCGTGTTTACTATGTTGTGTGCTTCTTCTCGATAGTTCCTGTTTCGTTGCGATCATGAGGATTCGTACGTCTACGCTTGCTTCGTCTTCGTGGCTTCATCTTCTTCATGGACTCGTTCTTCTTCCTTGCGGGATTTCAGGCAAGATGACCGCTACCTTGGATCTCACTACTATCATTGCTATGCTAGTTGCTTTGTTCTATCGCTATGCTGCGCTTCCTATCACTTGTTCTTCAAGCCTCCCCAAATTGCCATGAACCTCTAACCTTTGACACCCTTCCTAGCAAACCGTTGTTTGGCTATGTTACCGCATTGCTCAGCCCCTCTTATAGTGTTGTTAGTTGCAGGTGAAGTTGAAGATTGCTCCATGGTGGACAGGATTTTGTTGGGATATCACAATATCTCTTATATTATTAATGCATCTATATATTTGGTGAAGGGTGGAAGGCTCGGCCTTATGCCTGGTGTTTTATTCCACTCTTGCCGCCCTAGTTTCCGTCATACTGGTGTTATGTTCCCGGATTTTGCATGCCTTACGCAGTCGGGTGATTTATGGGACCCCCTTGACAGTTCGCTTTGAATAAAACTCCTCCAGCAAGGCCCAACCTTGGTTTTACCATTTGCCTCACCACCACATATACCTTTCCCTTGGGTCGGCCAACCCGAGGGTCATCTTTATTTTAGCCCCCCCGAGCCAGTGCTTCTCTAAGTTCTGGTCCGAACCGAGCAACCTGCGGGGCCACCTTGGGGCAACTTTAGGGTTGGTTTTACTTGTAGCTTGACTTATCCGGTGTTGCCCTGAGAACGAGATATGTGCAGCTCCTATCGGGATTGTCGGCGCATCGGGCGGCTTTGCTGGTCTTGTTTTACCATTGTCGAAATGTCTTGTAAACCGGGATTCCGAGACTGATTGGGTCTTCCTGGGAGAAGGAATATCCTTCGTTGATCGCGAGAGCTTATCATGGGCTAAGTTGGGACACCCCTGCAGGGTATAAACTTTCTAGAGCCGTGCCCGCGGTTATGTGACAGATGGGAATTTGTTAATGTCCGATTGTAGATAACTTGACACCAGATCCGAATTAAAACGCATCAACCGCGTGTGTAGCCGTGATGGTCTCTTCTCGGCGGAGTCCGGGAAGTGAACACGGTCTTTGGGTTATGTTTGACGTACGTAGGAGTTCATGATCACCTCTTGATCATTGCTAGCTTCACGACTGTTCCTTTGCTCCTCTTCTCGCTCTCATTTGCGTATGTTAGCCACCATATTATGCTTAGTCGCTGCTGCAGCCTCACCACTTTACCCCTTCCTTTCCCATTAAGCTTTGCTAGTCTTGATACCCATGGTAATGGGATTGCTGAGTCCTCGTGGCTCACAGATTACTACAACAACAGTTGCAGGTACAGGTTATGCGATGATCATGACGCGAGAGCGATGTTTGCTTGTTTTGGAGTTCTTCTTCTGCTTCTTCGATCAGGGGATAGGTTCCAGGTCGGCAGCCTGGGCTAGCAGGGTGGATGTCGTTTGAGTTTCTGTTTGTGTTTCATCCGTAGTCGGATAGTGCTCTTATGTAAGATGATGTTGTATTCGTGTGGCATTGTATGCCTTTTGTATGTATCCCCATCTATTATGTAATGTTGATGTAATGATATCCACCTTGCAAAAGCGTATCAATATGCGGTTCTATCCTTGGTGGGACCTTCGAGTCTCTTTAGGATAGTATCGCATATTGGGCGTGACACGCTCGAAGGGATGTATCAATTATTCTTCGGATCATGAATAAAGTATCCGGACACAACAGAGGATGCAGGCCTCAGCTTCAACCGTCCAGACACCCAGGTAAGTAACTCCGTGACCGAACATGCTATCATTATATTTGTCACAACATTATTCTGAAAACCACCTCGGCCAGGACTGGTTAAGAAGGGCGGAGAGGATCAGGTGTTCGGCCCCTCTTCCCGAAGATTCGCGGATCCTATACTAACCAGGATGCTGGCTTGCGCACCGTATCAAGTGCCATCAGGAGAGGACAAGGAGATGAATGGGAAAGCCAAAAGCGGACTTCATGCTGGAGGTACATTACGCATCCTAACTGGGGAAATTAGTACCCCCGTGTCGGAGAATGAATGGGAAGGAGAATCTAGCATCCCCTCTCCCCACGGGAAGAAAAGGATCGCCCCCGAAGCCTTGGAAGCAGAGGTCTCCAAACGAGGGAAGAAACCTTCACCAGGGGGCCCTGCCCCGAAGGGCAACATTGCCGCACAGCGCCCACGAGGGGGGGGGGGGCAGCCGTTAACCAAGCCGTAAGTGAACAAAGGTGCTTAATAAGCGTACCCTGTTCTTTTCCTGAGAGTAACGACCAAGACATATGTTTTGCAGTTCGGGTTATAGCCTCCCTCAACAATGTTCGTCCTCGGGGGATCTTCTTCCGGAGATGATGAAGAGCGAAAAACCTCCTCCTACTTCTCCGCCTCATGAGGCGGACGACCCTGAGGTGTTGTCCCGGAGGATCTCTACCGATCCGCAAAGACCAGAAGGTTTTCAACTCCTAGAGAGACCAACAGAAAAAGCCCCGGACTGTCTAATATACAACCAGAAACATTGACGGGTCTTCTGCAGCAAGCGGCTATCTCAGAGGCACATCGTACCTTAATGGGTACGGTGGTTGAGAGGATTTCGTCCGCAAAAGGCAGGTTGAATGAAGCTTTTACGAGGCTACTAAGAGGCTTTGAGGTACTCAAAGTGATATTTTTTGATTGTACCATAAACACAGGGTGTACTTTGTATAGATGGTAGCCCCTGAGACTCTGGTTGCCATCCGGAAGGGGCGAGCAGAGGATCATAGTCTCAGGTAATGATGGTACCAATTTTGTGCCCAGGCGACTGCAGCTCCAGGGGCTGACCGAACTGCTGAATTTGCCAAACTGAAGCGGCAACTTGATGTGGCGGATGCAGACATCACGCTTGTGAACAAGCGACTTGACGAGGCACAAGGTATGTACATTTGGGTGGTCAGCGAATATTAATAAGGGCATGATGCTAGGATTTATGATATGCTTTAACTGCAGATGGTGCTGCCGCCGTGGAGACCCTTCGGTCAAAGCTTGCCCGGGCCAAGGAGCAAGCTAGGAGTAGCAATGCGGCTGCCGTGAAGGCAGCTGATGAACTAAAAGCCAAACAGGCTGCTCATCGCCAAAGTGAGGATAGAATAGCCAAGATGGATCTTGAGCTACAAAATGCCGCTAGCCGATATGAGCTTTTCGAAAGGGAAAACCAAGCGAAAACAACTGACCTAGAAAAGGCTTTACAAGCAGCGAAGGAAACTCACTCTGAGATCAGAGCGGCTCGAGAAGAGCTCCGGCAAGCCGGTGAGATCGTGGCTGGGAAGCCCTTTTTATTGCGAACCAAATTCGGCGATCCGAAGTATGCCCCTCTTGATCAGTTGTGGAGTTCTGCAGACGCATACTTGGATTTGTCAAAGAGTGCTACTGATGCGACGCAGTGTTTCGAAGATCAAGAAGATCAAGAAACGGAAAGATTGTTCTGACGTCGGCGCTGCTGTTTTGCTATGGCGGGGTTTAGAGCGGTGCCACTGACGTCAGCAGTTTGTTTGCTTTACAAGAGGATTATCCTCCGTTGTATCCTTTTGATCCTCGCCATTGCTTTCTTTGGGTGTGTCCACCATATATATGTCATATGGTGAGGTGGCTGTCCAGCGCCCTTGGGCGGTGGTTCCCGTTCTTCTCCGGCATCGTCGTCCATACCGTTGATGTCCTCGGAGTCGAAATATAGCATGTCGCTTGAGTCGTCGATAGTGGCTATTAAGTAGGCGGCGGGTGGGGAATGAATTCCTTTGTCGTCTGCTTCCCAATCAAACCGGACATAGTTTGTCCAGGAGTTTCCTGACAAGGAGAGAGATTGTAATGAGTTTAGCACGTCGCCCAAGGGAGAGTGCTGGAAGATATCCGCGGAGCTAAACTCCATGATCGGCGCCCAGTTAGATCCGATGGGTGTGGATACACGCGGTTCGGAGCCTATGGCCAGAGACATGTCCGAGGGTCCGATGACACAGACCTCATTGGAAGTGAAATTTGTGTTCGGCTCTATCATCGTTAAGTATGCGGCTTCCGTGGCAGGGTCCATCCTCCCGTCCTCGGATGGCACGACCTGCACTGGATCTAAAGCCAGGGCAGCTGCAGGTGGGGTCTCCTGAACGCTGTCCGATGGCAGATCTAGGTCACGCTCATCATGGCTACAGGGTGTACCTGTTATGGGCTCGAATCTGTTGAAGATCAAATCTCTACGGATATCGGCAGTGTAGTTCAGGCTTCCAAACCTGATCTGATGGCCAGGGGCGTAGCTATCGATCTGCTCCAGATGGCCAAGCAAGTTGGCCCGCAGTGCGAAGCCGCCGAATACAAACATCTATCCGGGGAGGAGAACCTCACCCTGGACCGCATCGTTGTAGATGATCGAAGGGTCCATGAAGCCTTATGGTGACGACACAATGGAACTCTCAATAAAAGTACCAATGTCAGTGTCAAAACCGGTAGATCTCGGGTAGGGGGTCCCGAACTGTGCATCTAAGGCTAATGGTAACAGGAGGCGGGGGACACAATGTTTACCCAGGTTCAGGCCCTCTCTATGGAGGTAATACCCTACTTCCTGCTTGATTGATCTTGATGATATGAGTATTACAAGAGTTGATCTACCACGAGATCGTAGAGGTTAACCCTAGAAGCTAGCCTATGATTATGATTGTCCTTGTCCTACGGACTAAACCCTCTGGTTTATATAGACACCGGAGGGGGCTAGGGTTACACAAAGTCAGTTACAGAGAAGGAAATCTACATATCCGAATTGCCAAGCTTGCCTTGCACGCAAAGGAGAGTCCCACCCGGACATGGGACGGAGTCTTCAATCTTGTATCTTCATAGTCCAACAGTCCGGCATAAGCATATAGTTCGGCTGTCCGAGGACCCCCTAATCTAGGACTCCCTCAGGGAGGAGGAGGCCGGCCACCAGGGGCGCTCCAAGGGAGGAGGGAGTCCTACTAGGACTCCACTCCGAGTAGGATTCGGCCCCCCATCTTTTCTCCTTCTTACGAAGGTGGAAAGAAGAAAGGAGAGGGAGTAGGAGAAGGAAAGGGGGGTGGCGCCCCCTTTCCCTAGTCCAGTTCGGCCTCCTCCCTTGTGAGGGGCGCACCAGCCCCTTGTGGGATTGTTAGCCTCCCTCCCATGGCCCATATGGCCCATATCTTCCACCGGGGGGTTCCGGTAACCCTTCTGGTACTCCGATTTGTACCCGATACACTTCGGAACCCTTCTGGTGTATGAATACCACCTTCCAATATATCAACCTTTACCTCTTGACCATTTCGAGACTCCTCATCATATCCGTGATCTCATCCGAAACTCCGAACAAACTTCGGTCATCAAAAACACATAACTCATAATACAAGTCATCATCGAACGTTAAGCGTGCGGACCCTACGGGTTCGAGAACTATGTAGGCATGATAGAGACACATCTCCGATCAATTTCCAATAGTGGAACCTGGATGCTCATATTGGCTCCTACATATTCTACGAAGATCTTTATCGGCCAAACCGCACAACAACATACGTTGTTCCCTTTGTCATCGGTATGTTACTTGCCAGAGATTCGATCGTCGGTATCTTCATACCTAGTTCAACCTGGTTACCGGCGAGTCTCTTTACTCGTTGCATAATGCTTTGTCCCGCAACTAACTCATTAGTCACATTGCTTGCAAGGCTTTTAGTGATGCGCATTACCGAGAGGGCCCAGAGATACCTCTCCGATACACGGAGTGACAAATCCTAATCTCGATCTATGCCAACCCAACAAACACCTATGAAGACACCTGTAGAGCATCTTTATAATCACCCAGTTACGTTGTGACATTTGATAGCACACATGGTGTTCCTCCAGTATTCAGGAGTTGCATAATGCAATCTCTAGTTGCATGAACAATTCCTCTAGAGGCAATACGAACTTTATCTCAACCTCCCCAGTCTGCCTACTCATCAATCTCACAGCCTAGCGTGTCGAACTCGAAGGAAAGGGGACACAAAAGTTTACCCAGGTTCGGGCCACCTTGCGGTGTAGAACCCTACTCCTTTGTGGTGGATTTGCCTCGAGGGGTTGAGGATGAACTAGTACAGTGGAGAAGAACCTCAGGAGGTGTGTTCTTGAGCTCATGTGCGCTGGTGAGGGTGGAATGGATGCGTTCAACTTGATCTGTCGTCCTCCCCGCCTATGGTGGTGGATAGGTCCTATTTATAGTGGCCTTGGTCCTCTTCCCAAACGAAGGTGGGAAGGGATACCACAGCGGCCAAATTTGAAGGGAGACAACTAGTACATCTTATCTTGACTAAAGTGGTCTTCGCCTGCAAAAGCCTCTGGGTGCGATGCCGTGGTGGGCTCGGCGATGACCTCTGTCCAGTCGTCCTGGCGGTCTTGGTCTTTGTTGCACAAGAATGGAAACCTTTGGCTGCTTCCTCAGGACTCCGTGCCTGCTGCTTGCCTCCTTTGCACCAAAGAGGAAACTGGTACACTGCACCCACTGGCGCCCGCCTGGCCTCGATCGTCATGGCTCACGTCACCCAAACCTCACGAGGTGAGCCTTGCATAGAAATCTCTGTTCCTCGGGAGCCAGCCGGAGGAGGCTAATCCCTTTGGAGGTCTTGGTGTCGTCTGCCTCGCGAGGCTTGGCCCCTCGCGAGGGTCTTCAGTCGTTGATGTCGAAGTTGGGCCATAGCAGGCCGTCGATGGATCCACGTGGCAGGCCGCAGGCAGGCAAGTCTGGGTACCCCCGTATCCAGAACGCCGACACATACATGGTAACTAGACACTAAACAGGTGGCATTCACCCAAAGCATGTCTAAACTAAGCAAATGACATGCCAATGCAAGACACCATATGCACAATATGAGCAATATAACCCCGCCAAGTTAGAGCATGCACCTTGGGGGTGGGGGGGAATAGGACTGGCCATCTATCTCCGAATCCTCCTCTGAGGAGCTAGCCGTAACCAGCAAGACATGTGCTTTGTCAGATAGCATTATCTACTCTAAAGACCTTGTTTCCACTCCATACTTTTCCATGACCGTGTCGAATGGCTGATGCACAGGAAGAGTAATTGAATGTACTAAAATTGTTGACAAATTTAATATGTAATAAAAAGTGATGGCATGATATAATTCACATATAAGATGACTGGCTAACCAGGGTGGCATTACAAAATTCAAATATATGATGCCTGGCTAAACAAGATGGCATTGCATGATTCACATATACGATAAAGAAATTAAACAAATGGCATTCACACAAAGCATGTTTAAACTAAGCAGATGACATATTTGATGTATAAAGTAAGTAATGCAAGGCACCATATGCATGATAATACCAACATCAGCATGCCAAGTTAGAGCGAAGACCTCAGGGGGTAAATAGGAGTGGTCTTCTCCTTCCGAATCCCCCTCAGAACAGTTATCTTCCTCTTGATTACAATCCTAAATGGGTGGAGGGGGACTGCCTTTGCGCCCACCATGGAGTAATGTCTGCATGAAATTTTATTGCCATGCAAGGCTCATCTCTTTTGCTCTACATGTTCAGTTCCATTGTGTACAATAACTAACATGCATAGGAATAAAACATAGTGAGATTATGTATGGAGTGCATGCACAAATCCGGAGTGATGGTAGCAAACTGTGGATAAACCCAAAACCAATGATAGCATGTAGATAATAGCTTTAGTTAAAAAATACAGATAATGGCTCCTTTAATGTTTATTTTCTATCCAACTTGAAACTCATAGTAGACACCCGAGATTAACCAGATAGTTGACAGATAGTATCAATTACTGCCTAATATCTACCCCACAACCATTTAAAAACTCAAGTTTGAGCATTAGTTTGGACCTGACTCAGAGTCTAATAGGTGAACATGACGATAAACAAGCATGTCATCATATTAAGCGATGCATAAAGTAAGCAGACACGAAAGAGTGCAACCTCTCTTGCGGACCCGTGTAGTCCTTAAGGTCATCTGCTCAGTTGATGATGGTAATGCCGTTGTCATTGTTGCCGGCATCGGGGAAGAAGATATGAGGCGGCGAAAGACAGTCTGGAGGGCGGATCCCTGCTGTGGTGAACCCTTCCGTCATTGGAGCAGCTGAGCTAGGGTTGAAAACAACGCAGCAGGAGCGGGACAAACCACACAAGGTTTTCTTTGACACATATCTGTAACAAAAGTATCTATTTAAGGGCTTGTTTGAATTGGAGGATTCTAACAATACAGGGATAGGAAATATACATGAATAGGATAGGAATGCATGTGCAAAATAGAGAATTTAAAAATAGAGGATTTCTGCCAATCTGGGCGTTTGGTTCACAAGAATTGGAAGATCACAAGATGCAAAGAAGAATGGTGAGATTAAGTCAAACCACAAGAAAAAGAAAATGTACGGTTATAATGCTATTATGCTACTATCTCTTAGTCTTGTGCTCCATGAATAGGAATTTGAAAAGGAAGACAAGTGGATATTAAAATTCCTACGGTTTTTATTTCAAGGAGACACTAAAGGAACAAATCCTACAGTTTTCCTTTACTCCATTCCTTTGAACCAAATGCATGAATAGTAGTACCATATGAAACTTTCCAATTCCTATGTTTTCCTTCACTTTTCCTTTCAAGCACTAGCGATTCTAGTAGGAAAGCTTGAGCAGGGAAAAGCCTACACTCAAAAAATGTTTTTGTGCTACTTCTACTACTTTGGACCCAGGCCACTACCCTACTAGCTCAACTCCTAGGTCCATCTACAAATGCACAACTCAAACACGCAGAGATAAATAATGATGGAGTTCAAGAGAGTCCATCATGGATAGTTAAGTTGCCTGGTATCCATGGTAAAGGAATCGAGTCAGATAGCGACGGCTCGACTCCTCCCTTCTCACCTACTTTGATTCGACATTTTTGCGGCCCCTAGTTCATACCTATAACCGATATATTCGATCCCAAATTTTGTGAGCAAGTGTAATATATCAAGAGCACTCCATTTGGTACCTCACACACTACAAAAAAAGACGCATCCGTGACATTTTGGGCCGAACGAAATTTTTTTTCTGTCATACTTATGACACTTCTATGACGATAATTGTGACAAAACCCGGTATCATCATAGATGTGGTGGGCTCCTACATCTATGACAAAAAATCATGACAAAAAATTGGCTTTTTGTCCTGGGCGGGCCGGAGATGCAGTTGCATGACATTCTTTGGGCTGTCCATGACGGAAAAAACTGTGGTAGAAGCGAGGGCGAGGAAATTTCGGGGAGATCCCGGTTACGGTGGGTGGTCGGGGCCGAGCGATGCACATTTCTCTCATACACGTATGCGCGTGGGTGCGAGGCCTTGGGCTCTAACTTAACCCTAGCGATTGCACTGCAGGCTACGCGTTACTGAACCCGAGCGATCGAGCGATTCCTTCGCTACTGCTGCTAACTGAAGCCGATCGATGCTGCCTCTGGATGAACAGTGGGCGTTGTTGGGGGGGGGGTTGGATGAACAGTTCCTGGTGGGGGTTGAATGAACAGGACCCCGTGGTGTTGCTGTTGGATGAACAGGACCTCGATCGATCGAGCCGGTTGGGCGTGGATGAACAGGACCCCGTGGAGGGCTGGATGAACAGGACCCCGTGGAGGGAAGGTTGAACAGTAGCCGGTGGAGGGCTGGATGAACAGTAGCCCGTGGAGGGGTGGTTGAACAGGACCCCGTGGCGAGGGCTGGTTGAACAGTAGCCGGTGGAGGAGCGCACGATGGAGGTTGGATGAATAGGAGCCCGTGGATGAACAGTCGCAGGTGGAGGATGGAGGAGGTTGACGGTGGATGAACAGTAGCCCCTGGAGGCTGGAGGAGGTTGACGGTGGAGATGAATGGTATCCCATGGAGTCCTGTTTTGCGGTACGCCACACCCCTCTCGATGAACAGGACCCCTGTTTCGACCGTAGCGCTCCAACACAAGTCCATTTCCTCCGTTTTGCGATACGCCAGACCCCTCCCAATCAACAGGACCTAGTTTCGACTATAGGAGGTCCTACAGAAGTCCGTTTCCTTTGTTTTGCGGTACGCCAAACCCCTCCCGATGAACAGGATCCCGTTTCAAACGTGGCCGGTCGAACACAAGGTCGTTTCCTCTGTTCTGCGGTATGCAAGTCCTTGTTTGCATTGGCTGTTCCGTCCAAGCTAGTTGGCTCCCATGCGTTTCGTTGCCTCCCGATGAACACGACGCATTCCATTGCCTCCCCATGAACACGATGACGACGCATTTTCTCCATTCCGACCCAGCCATGTACACGAGCCATGGTCGTATGTATGCGCGAGTAGGCGTTCGAGACACCGCCCGTATGTACATACATGGCCGTATTTTCTTTCTTGCATCCTGGCCGTTGTACGTACGTGTACATGCTACGTGCGCGCCTCTACTACGACACATGCGCGTCTACATCAACCAGTATGTATGTACATGTTTGCAACCAGAATGACAACGCTACATACGATTCGACCAGGTGGGTCTCGACTGTCAGGCACCTTCTTGCGTGGTAAGATGTAGCTGGTGGGTCCCAGCAGTCAGGGGGCGAATCATTTTTTTTGACCATAATATGGATGCCCTTCCTTGCGTGCGAAGATATAGCTAGTAGGTCCCAGCAGTCAGGGGGGAAACGTTTTTTTCTCGCAAAATACGATGGCCCGTCCGGTGGGTCCCTGCTGTTAGGTGGAGGAATCATTATTTTCTGCGTAATAAGCAGGCACTTCCTTGCTATGGCCGTGGACCCAGCTATTCACCTCTCCACGTACAATACTCTTTCGATGGAAGTCGTTCGTTGACCACATTGACCACGCCGCGCCGAGAGCACCAGGGCGGTGGACAATGGCGAGGCCTAGGAAGGGGACGACGCGAAGCTGGGGAAGACGTGTTAGTGGATGCCCACGCGGAGAGGAGTCTGAGGGTTCACTGGTTCAGCTGCGGTGTGAGGCTGTCGTCGCCACAGAATAATAGGGGGTGTGGGTGAGTAGAGGGATGGCCTGGCTAACGGTGGGAGTAGTAGGGGGCGGTGAGGCCTCCGTAGCATCACAGCTGGCCACGGGAGGCAGGAGCGCGCGGCACGACCGGCGCTGGTTTGGGCGGCTGGAGCAAGAAGACCAGAGGTTGAAGAAGCACTACGACCATTGGATGAACATCGTACAGTAACTGGAGCTAGAATCGTTCATATTGACTAAGTTGACAAAGCCCTCCATCCCCGTCAACTTAGTAGGCCCACAAGTCAACCTCCCACTATGCTGGGTTCCACCTAGCAGGGGGAATATTCATTTTTTTGTGCGTAATAAAGAGGCACTTCCTTGCATGCGAAGATATAGCTGGTGGGTCCGACCTGTCAGCGGAGGGCACATTTTTTTCGCGAAGTACAGAGGCCCTTCCGGTGGGTCCCAGATGTCAGGTGGAGGAATCATTATTTTGCGCATAATAAGGAGGCATTTCCTTGTGTGTGGCCGTGGACCCAGCTGTCAGCCTCTCCACGTACAGTCCACGTCCGATGGATATCGATCGTTGACCACGCTGACCAGGCCGCGCCGAGAGCACCATAGTGGTGGACGACGGCGAGGCCTAGGAAGGGAACAACACGGAGTTGGGGAAGACTCGGCAGTGGTTGCCCACGCTGTGGGGAGTATGAGGGTTTACTGGTCAGGCTGCCTTCGCCGGAAAATAACAGGAGGTGTGAGTGAGTAGAGGAATGGCCTGGCCAGCAATGGAGTAGGGTGGGGCGGTGTGGCCTATGCGGCAGCACAGCCAGCCACGGGAGGCGGGAGCAGGCAGTCCCACCGGCGCTGGTTTGAGCGGCTAGAGCAAGAAGATAAGATATTGAAGAAGCAGTGAGGCCGTTGGATTAACATCCAACGGTCACTGCTGCTAGAATCGTTTGTGGACTAAGTTGACAAAGCCTTTCGTACACGTCAACCTAGTAGACCCACAAGTCAGCCTCCAAATCTGTCCCGAATAGCATACAACCCGAAATTTCTAGCCAGATTCAAATTAATTTTAAAACTAAATATACCTTAATTTAAATTCAATCAAAATTTACCCGCACAAAAACAATGAAATATAAAATATCAAAATCCGAAAGAAAAAAGTATTTTGGAACTAATTGCCTGTTTGCTGTGTTTTTTCATTTTACAACCCATTTATTATTACTTATATCCCATTTCTTATTACTTATAGCCCATTTGCTGGGCAAAATGCATCCCTCCTCGTCTTGAAAGATTTCCGGCCCAGCAGGGCATAGAAAAGCAAGTAGGCCTACGTTGGTTATTGTGCAAAAAACAAAATAGCTGGCTAGCCGTTTTTAGAAAGAAAAAACAAACTGGGCAGGTCATGTGCTAAACATATGAAATAAAAGCCTGGGCTAGACGGGCCACAGCTCCCGCACAACCCAGTTGATACCCTTCTCCGTCTCGAAAAAACAAATTTACTGCGCGGGCTGCTGGGTCCCTACTGTCATCCTCATCATGTACAGTCATCTCCTTATTCCTCTCGGTTGTTGACCATGTTGACATCACCGGAGGGCGGCGCCGCAGCAAGCGAACCAAGGCGGAGGACGAGGGTGAGGCCTCGTACGGGAACGAACAGGAGCCGGGGAAGATGCACAAAGTTTTAGGGTGCGATGTGGCCATGATGTGTGCACGGCAGCACAGCCAGCCGTGGGAGGCGGGAGTAGGCGGTCCTGCAGGCGCTGGTTTGGCTTTGGCGGCTGGAGGAAGAAGAGACTGCAGAAATACGACAGACGTTGAATGTCAATCCAATGGTCAAGGTTGGCACAATCGTTTGTTGATGAAGCTGACACCAAGTAGCATACTTTTTTATATGTAGGAAGAACAGAAAAACTGGGCTCGTTCGCCTGATAACATTCCCGAAACTGCGACCGTTCGATCTTGTGTCACAACAAAAACTGCGAGGAAAATGCGTTCGTCTGTCGTCCTCCTCCCAGGGAACATTCGCCACATAAGTGACTAGCACCCTTGGTTTTCAACCGAGAGGTCTTGGGTTCGAGTCCCAGGAACTCTCAATTTTTTCCTCCTTCCTTCCTCGCAAAAAAAAGAAAGAAAATCAAAGACTTGAGAAGGCGTACAGAACAAGCTAGTGTACCAGTAAAGATACGTTGCTGAGTTTTAGAAAAAAGAGAGACGTGCTCCTATAGCTGGTTCGAATCCAAACCTAGACTATGACTATATATGGTGTTATGCTACTCTACAAGTAATGAAACTGACATATCCAACGTTCGCTTCTCCTCTTCTGTACTTACACTACCTAGCATCAAAAGCTCTGGCCACAGCAACCATGTCTGCTGGCTGCTCGTCCACCTACTCTTTAGCAGGCAACAACCAGATATGCGGCAAGTCGCCACCCGTACCATCGCCTGTGGGTCTCATCACACCCCCACCGGCACACACACCACAACCGGTTTCTCATCGCAACCCGCTGCCGTTGGTGTGGTGCCACCGCTGTGAATCACGCAGAGTCATCCGTCGCCTCTCAACCACAATCCTCAACCCTGGCTGAGTTTTCTACAAATGCCCGAATCATGGGGTAATAATATGTTTAAGTGTTGTTCTACTACTTTCAGTTGCTGATTTTTTAATAGTTTCATTGATGATCTTCCAATTTGATTCATGCAGAAAAGGGAAGATTCATGTGATTTGTATTTCCGAGAAGTTGCTGATGTGGGGGAATGCAATGATGCTGATTATTTGGTTAGCCGAGGAATCCCAATACTAGCAGCTTGGGGTGTTGGACAAGTAACTGAAGGAACGGTAGAAGAGGAAGATGCAGAGCAGAAGGTTAAAGCTGTAGTTCCTCTGATCATGGCCAAGCAACAACTGCTGAACGGCCTTGACAGCAATGAGGAGATGAAAGAGCTTGTGAAGATAATGGGCAAAATCGATGTTCTCTGTAGGATGATTGTTTCTTTATTTGCAGTGTATGCATCACTTGTGATGTATTCAGTGGCTATGACATGAGCACTTTGCTGAAACTAGTAATGAATGAAACTTGTGTAGCAGGCTGGGTGTAGTGTTGTGAAATCATGGGTTATCCCCTTTTGCTCATAAATAAATAAATAGCAGAGGCCCTTTTGGTAATAAATAAATAAATTAGCAGAGGCCCTGTCGGGTCAGCTTTGTTCCCATTTGAAGACATCGAGCAAATTGCAGTCCAACAGCAAACTATGTCATCAAATTCAAGTTTCACAGCCAAATATGAGTACAACTAAACAACAGTGTCATCATGTTTTAGTCATCCTACAATCACCAAACACAAATCAGTATACATAACAAGTGATGTTCTCACAACAAAATATTAAACAACACGTTCATCAGGTTTCAGTTGTTATAGAAAACACAATTCCACATAGTAGATAAAAAAACGTCTTCTGACAGGCAAATACGACAAAAGCAATCTAATCATCATCCGCAGCAGCAGCGTCAACATCTTCGCCATGTGTATCAGTCTGAATCGTAATTCCCCATGATGTCATCTTCTTCTTCATCCTCAGTGTCCTCGAACGTTGGCTTATTCTTGATCAACTCTTGTATGTCCACAGCACGACAGGCAATCTTTTCACCGATGTCATTGACGTGATGGTTCTCAAAGATATTAGGAACATCTGTGTTATCTTGTACATCAGGAGCAATGTAAGCATCATCTTGTTGTGCAACTTAATTAAACGAATTCCTCTGCTCAAACCTTTGCAATACTCTCCAGTCATCGCTATGTGCAAATGTGTCTTCCAAGAAAAATATATGTGTTGCTTGATTTGCCAAAATAAAGGCTCGTTGGTCTGGTACGCCACCTTGACACTGATGGATTTGAAATAATCATCAGCTCTGGGTTTTGCGATCCTGGAAAACGGGTTATATCAACGACAGCACAACAGAACCACACACCGATGATCGTCGAAACTGGAGATATACTACAACCGAACAATGTCTGTTTTGTTAGCATACATTTCATTTATCTCTTTGTCGTACGTATCCGTGCTCATGATGGCACTGTTTTGTGTCTTCCTGCCTTTGTCGCGTGCTAGGGTGTTGTAGCGCACATCTCCAACAACCCAAGATTCATAATGTCTTACCCGAGTATCATGACCCATTGCTAGTGAGTAAAGGGCATCATCAACTGCCTGCCCATCTTCCCGCATCTTCTTAACCTATGGTTAGAAAATAGACAAGCTGATCATTTTGTGTACTCAGTATATTAAAAAAACTGACAGTGCTATTCAAAAGCTTACATGGCTCTTGAACCATTTTGCAAATCCTGCCATAACCAGTTTGTCAATGTTTCTTACATTTTGCGGTAGTAACTCCTTTTTGTAGATGCTGCACAACATAGTGATCGCGTCAAACATCTAAATATACAAGAATGTGCTGCAAGTTTAGTAGATTACGATGTATAAGCTGTAGTACTTAGCACTTACTTGATATAAGGTAGTATCTCAGGACAGTTATTCAACACATACCAAACCATTTTGTCCAAATCTTTAGGTTTGTCCTCTTGTCGACTCTTCCCTGTAACTCGAACAGAATAATCGAAAACATTGAGCCCGGGATTGTCTTAACCCACCTCTTTGCTAAGCTAATCAGCTATTTCAATGTATTTTGAGCAGAATGTCAATGCTTCTATAGCAATGCAGGCCTCTACAATGGAACCCTCGGGTCTAGCTCTATTCCTAACATAGCCCTTGAAAGTGCCTAGCCGCCTTTCAATAGGGTACATACAACCATACTGTACTGGACCTCTAAGTAGTGCCTCATCAGGTAGATGAACAACCAAATGCACCATCACATCAAAGAAGGTTGGAGGATATATCTTCTCAAGGTCACATAGGATAGTTGGTATCTTGTCTCTAAGACGCTCCAACGCATCCATCCTGATATTTCTACTGCAGAGTTCCTTGAAGAATTGTCCCAACTCTGCAACTGCTCTTTATAAGTCAGGGCGGCCCAATCCTCTATGTATAACAGGTAAAACTCTTTGAAGTAGGACGTGGCAGTCATGAGTTTTCAACCCTTGTACCTTGTTTCCATCTGCACTGACTCTCCTTTCAGGGTTGGAAGCAAATCCATGTGGGAATCTCACACGTGATAGGACCTCGCAAAATTCTTTTCTTTTTACCTTGTCCAAGACGTACACTTCTGGTGCCATATCACGTGGTTTACCTTCATCTTGCACTTGCAAATCCTGTCTGATACCTAGGTGTGTTAAATCAATCCTAGATTTTAAGGTATCTTTCCTCTTGCCTTCAATATTAAGAAGTGTGCCGATAATGCTGTCACATATATTTTTCTCGATGTGCATCACATAAAGATTATGCTGCAGATCCAAATCTTTCCAATACTCCAAGTCCCACACAGTGGACCTGCGGGTAAACAATAATCTCACTTCTGATCTCTGTACTCCTGGTTCCTAGAATGCCACAGTACATCCTCTCTTGTTTCAGCATCATGAAACAACCTTTGCAATCTTGGAATAATTGGAAAATGTCCCAGAACATTGTGAGGAATCCTCTTCACAGCATCGCCATCTTTCCATCTTGATGCTTTGCATTTCGGGCTTTCACTTAAGTTGGCATAATCCTTTCGTAATAGAACACAATTATTCTTACAAACATGGATTATATCATATCCAATTCCAACTGCACGAAGGAAATTCTTCATTTTACTGTAGGTGTGTGGCAGCTCAGACGCATCTGGGAAAGATTTGCGGAAAGCAGCCAACATCACATCAAATGATTTGTTGGTCATCCGCTCATATGTCTTCACCTGAAGAAAGGTGACCATAGCTAAGAATACTGACAGCTTATTTCCTGGGGTGACAGCCACGTTGAATTGTTCCAACATGTGGGCCCACCGTTTTTCTTCTACAGGTGAAAGTTCAAGAAATGCATGAGCATTTCGTAGCATTGTTTCAATGTTGGTCAAACTCACTGGCTCCGCCACCACCACCTCCTCCTCCTCTTCCACCTGAGCATCAGGTAGATCAAGAGGGTGATCTGCTGCTTCCACGTAGTCAATAACATTGACGTTCACAGCTTCACCATGATGAACCCACCAAGTATATGTGACCGACATCCCATACAAGTGTAGATGATTTTGCACAGTTGACTGGGGTCTTGTAACTGAATTCATACAACTACTACACGGGCAGAGCATATCTGATTTCGGACCACCATACTCAGCTCTCATAAAGTTCATGAAGTTCTCAACCCCCCTCGACATATGCAGTGGAGAATCTTCGAGCAGAAGTTATCCAAGTCCTGTCTATCTGTTAGACATACAAATTAGTTCTTCTATTAGATATTATAGGAAAAACATATATGCTTTTTTATGAAGTCCAGAAAAAAAATACCTAGGTCGATGTCTAAAGCTATGGCAAGATATTTGGACGAGAAGATCTAAGTAACAAAATATATGTAAAGCTAATTCAGCAAACAGATTTGAGTGCTAAATTATGGCAGGTTGATTCAGTAGTCAATGAGGCCGAGCACACAGCCATCAAACTATCGAAGGCCATCGCAGCAACAAAGATCGAGTATAAAATGGTGTAGAGCTATTTCACCTAACAGATTGGTGATACGTCCATTTTGCATCATGCTTTATATCGATATTTATTGCATTATGGATGTTATTACACGTTATGTCACAATACTTATGGCTATTCTCTCTTATTTTACAAGGTTTATCATGAAGAGGAAGAATGCCGGCAGCTGGGATCTGGCTGGAAAAGGAGCAAATATTGGAAACCTATTCTGCACAGCTCCAAAAGTCCTGAACACGAAAGTCATTTTTGGAATTAATAAGAATTATTGAGTGAAGAAAGTACCAGAGGGGGCCCACACCCTGGCCACGAGGGTGGGGGGCCCGCCCCCTGCCTCGTGGGCCCCCTGGTGGCCCTCTGGTGCCCATCTTCTGCTATATGAAGTCTCTTACCCTGGAAAAAAATCATAAGCAAGCTTACGGGACGAAACTCCACCGCCACGAGGCGGAACCTTGGTGGAACCAATCTAGGGCTCTGGCAGAGCTGTTCTGCCGGGGAAACTTCCCTCCGGGGAGGGGGTAATCATCACCATCGTCATCACCAACGATCCTCTCATCAGGAGGGGGTCAATCTCCATCAACATCTTCACCAGCACCATCTCCTCTCAAACCCTAGTTCATCTCTTGTATCCAATCTTGTATCAAAATCACAAATTGGTACCTATGGGTTGCTAGTAGTGTTGATTACTCCTTGTAGTTGATGCTAATTGGTTTATTTGGTTGAAGATCATATGATCAGATCCTTAATGCATATTAATACTCCTCTGATCATGAACATGAATATGCTTTGTGAGTAGTTACGTTTGTTCCTGAGGACATGGGTGAAGTCTTGCTATTAGTAGTCATGTGAATTTGGTATTCGTTCGATATTTTGATGAGATGTATGTTGTCTCTCCTCTAGTGGTGTTATGTGAACGTCGACTACATGACACTTCACCATTATTTGGGCCTAGAGGAAGGCATTGGGAAGTAATAAGTAGATGATGGGTTGCTAGAGTGACAGAAGCTTAAACCCTAGTTTATGCGTTGCTTTGTAAGGGGCTGATTTGGATCCACTAGTTTCATGCTATGGTTAGGTTTACCTTAATACTTCTTTTGTACTTGTGGATGCTTGCAATAGGGGTTAATCATAAGTGGGATGCTTGTCCAAGAAAGGATAGCACCCAAGCACCGGTCCACCCACATATCAAATTATCAAAGTAACGAACGCGAATCATATGAGCGTGATGAAAACTAGCTTGACGATAATTCCCATGTCTCCTCGGGATCGCTTTTCTCATTATAAGAATTTGTCCAGGGTTGTCCTTTGCTACAATAAGGATTGGGCCACATTGCTGCACTTTATTTACTTTCATTGCTTGTTACCCGTTACAAATTATCCTATCACAAAACTATCTGTTACCTACAATTTCAGTGCTTGCTGAGAATACCTTACTGAAAACCGCTTGTCATTTCCTTCTGCTCCTCGTTGGGTTCGACACTGTTACTTATTGAAAGGACTACGATAGATCCCCTATACTTGTGGTTCATCAAAACTCTTCTCTGGCGCCGTTGCCGGGGAGTGAAGCGCCTTTGGTGAGTGGACTTGGTAAGGAAATATTTATATAGTGTGCTGAAATTTACTGTCACTTGTTATTATGGAAACTAATCCTTGGAGGGGCTTGTTCGGGGCATCTTCGCCCCGACCAGTAGAGCAAAGAGTTGCTCCTCAACCTACTCAACCTACTCAACCTACTGAAAATGTTTACTTTGAAATTCCTTCGGGTATGATAGAGAAACTGCTAGCTAATCCCTTTGTAGGAGATGGAACATTGCATCCCGATTTACACCTTATCTATGTGGATGAAGTTTGTGGATTATTTAAGCTTGCAGGTATACCCGATGATGTTGTTAAGAGGAAGGTCTTCCCTTTATCTTTGAAGGGAGAGGCATTGACATGGTATAGGCTATGTGATGATACATGATCTTGGAACTATAAACGATTGAAATTGGAATTTCACCAGAAGTTCTATCCTATGCATCTTGTTCATCGTGATTGTAATTACATATATAATTTTTGGCCTCACGAAGGAGAAAGCATCTCTCAAGCTTGGGGGAGGCTTAAGTCAATGTTATATTCATGCCCCAATCATGATCTCTCAAGAGAAATGATCATTCAAATTTTTTATGCTCGGCTTTCTCTCAATGATCGCACCATGCTCGATACTTCCTGTGCTGGTTCTTATATGCTGAAGACTATTGAATTCAAGTGGGACTTATTGGAAAGAATTAAACGCAACTCTGAAGATTGGGGTTCCGACGATGGTAAGGAGTCAGGTATGACACCTAAGTTTGATTGTGTTAAATCTTTTATGGACACCGATGCTTTTCATGGATTTAGCGCTAAATATGGACTTGACTCTGAGATAGTAGCTTCTTTCTGTCAATCATTTGCTACTCATGTTGATCTCCCTAAGGATAAGTGGTTTAAATATAATCCTCCCATTGAAGTAAAAGTAGTTGCACCTGTTACAGTTGAAGAAAAGACTATCACTTATAATAATCCTATTGTTCCTACTACTTATGTTGAGAAACCACCTTTCCCTGTGAGCATAAAGGATCATGCTAAAGCTTCAACTGTGGTTCGTAAAAGTAATACTAGAACATATACACCCCCTGAGCAAATTAAAGTTGAACCTAGTATTGCTATGGTTAAAGCTCTCTTGGCTGATTGATGGGCATGTCATTTACTTCTGTGAGGAAGGTGCTAATATTGCTAAACCCGACGCTAAGATACATAGACCTGTTGTAGGCATGCCTATTATTTATGTTAAAATATGAGATCATTGTTATCATGGCTTATGTGATATGGGTGCTAGTGCTAGTGCTAGTGCAATACCTATTTCCTTATATGAAGAAATTATGCATGATATCGCACCCGCTGAGTTAGAAGATATTGATGTTACAATTAAGCTTGCCAATAGAGATACTATTTCACCATTTGGGATTGTTAGAGATGTTGAAGTCTTGTGTGGGAAAGTTAAATATCCTGCTGATTTTCTTGTTCTTGGTTCCCCACAAGATAGCTTTTGTCCCATTATATTTCGTAAACCCTTCTTGACTACTGTTAATGCTAAGATAGATTGCAAAAAGGATGTTGTTACCATTGGCTTGGGGAATACGACACATGATTTTAATTTTGCTAAATTTCATAGACAACCCCATGATAAAGAATTGCCTAGTAGGGATGAAATTATTGGTCTTGCTTCTATTTCCATGCCTCCTACTGATCCTTTGGAACAATATTTGCTAGACCATGAAAATGATATGTTTATGAATGAAAGAAGGGAAATAGATGAAGTATTCCTTAAACAGGGCCCTATTCTGAAACACAACTTGCCTGTTGAAATCCTAGGGGATCCTCCTCCACCTAAGGGTGATCCCGTGTTTGAGCTTAAACCATTACCTGATACTCTTAAATATGCTTATCTTGATGAAAAGAAGATATATCCTATTATTATGAGTGCTAACCTTCCAGAGCAGGAAGAGGAAAGATTATTGAAAACTCTGAAGAAGCACCGTTCTGCTATTGGATATACTCTCGATGATCTTAAGGGCACTAGTCCCACTTTATGCCAACACAAAATGAAATTCGATGAAGATGCCAAACCAGTTAGAGATCATCAATGACGATTAAATCCTAAGATGAAAGAAGTGGTAAGAAAGGAGATACTAAAGCTCCTTGAGACAGGTATAATTTATCCCGTTGCTGATAGTGATTGGGTAAGTCCTGTCCATTGCGCCCCTAGAAGGGAGGTATTACTGTAGTTCCTAATGATAAAGATGAATTGATTCCGCAAAGAATTATTATAGGTTATAGGATGGTAATTGATTTGCGTAAATTAAATAAAACTACTAAGAAAGATCATTACCCTTTACCATTTATTGATCACACTACAAAAAAATACACTTCCGTGATGATACGTGTTTGTCACAGTAGGTCGCGTTTTTTGTCATGCATGTACATCCATGACAAATTTATGACAGAATCAAGATAGTCATACCTGTGCTGTCGTAGAAGTGTTCCATGACATTACCAAAATTATCATCACGGAAGTGTGCACTTCCATGATGATAAATCACGCGTCACAGAAGTGCTTTCGTCAAGGGTGACCGACACGTGGCATCCACCGTAATGGAACGCCGTTAAGCTATCGGGTGGGGTTTTGTATCCGATAACCTGTTAACAGCCCCGACCAATGGGGATTTTCCACATGTAAAATCATCATTGGCTGGAGGAAACACGTGTCGGCTCATCGTTGGGACAGATGTCATCCACTCATTGGACGGAAGACGCCTATGATACGTCGACACGTGGCACGGCCAATCAAGATTAAATGGGCCGGCCCAACTAAAGGCCCACAAGATTTGGTGGCCCATAATGGGTCGGCCCAGTTAAAGGCCCACGAGATTTTGCGAACTATAATGGGCTGGCCCAGCTAAAGGCCCACAAGATTTCGCGGGCCATAATAGGCCGGCCCAGGTAAAGGCCCACAAGATTTTTGTGTGCCATAATGGGCCGGCCCAGGTAAAGGCCTACGAAATTCTTGCGGATCATAATGGGCCGGCCCAGCTAAAGGCCCACGAGATTTCGCCGACATTAATGGGCCAGCCCAGCTGTAGGCCCACAAAATTTTGAGGACCCTAGTAGGCCGGCCCATTAACTGGCTGCCATGTTTTGGGCCAAATGTTGGCCCATTAATGGTCTGCCACGTTCCAGGCCTAGTAATGGCCCATATAGGATCCGGCCCGTTAAAAGCCTCCCACTTTCTGGGCCAAATCATGGCCCAGATCAGGTCCGGCCCTTGAAGAGGCTTTGGGCTCAATTATGGCCCATATCAGACTCGGCCCCTTGACTGGACGCTATGCTTTTGGGCCCACTTGCTAAAGGCCCATTTAGTAATTTGGACTGATATTAGTTTCGGCCTGTTAAGGGCCCATTTAACATTTCGTCCCTATATTAATTTTGGCCTGTTAAAAGCCCGTCATATAGTTGGGCCTAACTACGGCCCGGTTTGCATCAGGCCTGCTCGCAGCAGATATCTGATTGGGCCAAACAAGGACCGAGACATCTTTGGCATGTTAAAAGCCCGTGAATTGATTCGCACAATCATGGGCCGGGGTCCATTTCGGGCTGCCGCCAGCCCGTGAGCTATTCGACACATTTCAGGCCTAGCCTACTTCTCAGCCTCCTAAAAGCCCATTGAGTTTTCTTGCGAAAAGAGGGCCGGGGGTTACTCGGCCTATTAAAGGCCCGAATCTACTAGTGGGCCAGTTTGACGGGGCCCATGATGCGGTTCATACATCATGATTGCATGACGGCCCGATTATGTACCGTAATTTTATGGTTTGGCCGGTTTACTTCGAAGACAGGATATATATATATATATATATACAGTAAAATAACTGCAGCATCGTGAATAAGAAAAAACCTAGACTATACAATAAAGAAATTACAGCATATTACATCCACTGGGCATCAAAGTTCGCCACTATGATAATAAAGCACAAGCAGACAACAGATTACATACACTGGGCATCAAAGATCGCCACCAGTGCAAATAAACAGGCTGACAAAATAATATACAAAACCGATAGCACTTCAATAGAGTTCAAGAAAGGTTATCCCTGCTGGGGAGCTGCAGCGCAAGCAGCTGAGCAAGATGATGAGACTGCGCTTGTTCAACACTTATATCTTCCTCACTCTGAAAGATAAACAAGCAGACAGATGACAGGTTTTGCACATAAAAGTATCAGTGCTGACAATTCATCACATTTCTTACTGACGAATAAAGTGACACAGTTTAAAATTGCATTAACACAATATGGTATTGTTCAGGTCAAGACATGGCAGGAATTGACATTGTGAAGGAGTTGGCAGCTTCACGACACCACCGGATTACAGATCAAGAACTCATAAGTATCAATGGTTAGTGTGCTGTCAATTTATCCCATTTCAGATTGGTAAATAAAGAGGCGGTTTAAATAATAGTAGAATGATATGACATTGCTCATAGTTAAGACATTGCAGAATATGACATTGTGCTGTAGTGGGTAGGTTCACCACACCACTGGATTACGGATGAAGAACAGAAGCATACATGCAATGCAAAAGAAGATCACTTGCTCTGTATAGTTTAATTAACATGGTATGAAGAAGGAACTTGGTTGTACAACTAAAAACTTAAATTGAGAAGGACAAACTTTTGTTTATGAACTACATAATAAACTTTAAACATGCAATTTGATGCAAACACCAAAAATAAACAGCTGTTGTAGTCATGTCTAACCAAATATACACAACAAAGTTTGAAGGCTTGAGAAGGACAAACTTACATTACTGGTGAAGACAGGCTCTATAAAGCCCTTGTCCATGCTGATGGTGGGGCAATTCAAGAAGTTTAGCACAAAATGTTCTTCATAAGCATTGCCTTTATTCTACATTTTGTTAAGAGTAAATATAGATGTGATAATATACGAAAAAATGGAGAATATTTAAGATAAGATGAAGAGTGATGCTACATAACCAAGTAGCTATAAATGTATGTGCAGCGATACAGGCAAAAGGCACAGCCAAGAGCAATGCACAGCTAAACTTCTTCAGTACCAACCTTATGGTAAGAGTACATATAGATCTGATGTGTAGAAAATGGAGGGCAAAGGAAAACAAGCTGCAGAGTGATGGTACATGAACAACTACCTGTCAATATAAGCACACTGATAAAGGACAACATGTACTTACAAGAACAATGAAGAGCTAAAAAAATTCATTGGCATTGGATATATTCTACACTAATGTAACCATTCATACAGATAAGATAATTTGGAGCTAACAATTGATAAGCAAGCTATCATGCATACTACTGTCACATAATGAACCAGGTATGTATGCAAGTACAGTGATACATGACAACAAGTACTAACAAGAGCAAAGCAGCGGGCAACATATTTGCGATATCCTGTCGTTCTTTTCAAACCGGAATTCTTCTTCGAGCTGATTTCCTGCAAAAAAGATCCGTAAGGCACATGCGGAAAAGTAGAAGTTCAAATTGTCATGTGATTTCATAGACAGTACCTCATCCTGGGAACAAGACCAGTGCATAACAAGGTTCTTCCATTCAATGTCTTCTAAATTTAGCACAGGAGACTTCACCGGAAATTCTTTTATAGACTTGCCATCAAAGTGTGATTTCCTCAGGTAACACCGATACTGCTGCAATGCTTCCTTGAAAAGCACAAGCAAGCTTTGCTCGTCATGACTGTCCAGATTGACCCTCACCTAGTTACAACAATGTAATGTAAATCATTGATGTGTTCGATCAGCAGAAAACAGGAAAATAATAACCATGAATAATAGCACTTACACGTAAGTTGGACAGGAAGATGTGAAAATGGTGTTTGTGTTCACTATAATCTTCCCATGATGGGAATATATGCACGTAGTCCCTAACAACATTGAAAGCATTGTCTTTTAAACTGGGAATAAATGAAATGGGGTTCCAATCTGCAGGAATTAACCGTCTCTGCAGTTGGGATAGGTCTTCGGCCGGTGGACTTGCTGTACTTTTTGCTGGAGTGGGATTTTTCTGTGGTACGGCTGGTGCTATGGCAAATGAAATCGGTATACCTTTTGCTGGAGTGCAGGTCCTGTGTGGTGGGGCTATTGGTGTGGCCAGTGAAGTATGGGTACAGTCTGCTGGAGTTGGTCCTATGTTTTGTGTCACTGGTTGTACAGCCAATATAAGTGGGGCACTGTCTGATTTCTCCGGCACCACCTCGGTTTTCAAGGACTTTGCTGGTGCTCCTTCAGGTTCAGCAATCACCCTCTTCCTTTTTGATGTCTAATGCACAAGAACAACATTTGAGTGAAAAAACATGGTATGACGACAGATGGAATATGTATTGATAATGGATGGGCATAGCATCTCGAGTTAAATGATGAGTAAACTAAGCAGATGGTGGTGCAACAAAGTAGAAGAAATGCAAGACAACATATGCAAGATACGCGCAATCAATAAAACCTTGCCAAATTAGAACAGGCACCTTGATGGGTGAACAGGACAGGCCATCTGTCTTTGACTCCTCGAGGTTAGAATAGTCATTAGAATGATATTCTGAACAAGAATCAATAGGTGGGGAGCGTACGAGTTTCATTGCTTCCAAAATGGCACTCAATGCCTTGGTGCCAATTTTGTAAGTCATTGCAGTGTTCCACAATATTCTTCTGATGCGCGGATTCTGATATTCACTGTAATTGCATATAATATATGAGAACCATGAAAACATAAATAGTTGTGAGATTATCTTTGTAATGCAGATGATATTCTAATATAGGGGCGCCCCTGTAAACACTTATGTGCTATCACTGGATTCTGATGAGAGAGCTCATGTGTGTTGTAATATCGTGCGTGCATTTATATAATCTGGCACAAGTACACAAATAATAGGCTCCAGAATTAAGGATAGCTGGCAGATGATAGGTTCATAATATACTGTATAGATAGTTTATTGCCAAACCATGATAACAAGAGCACACAGCAACTAGGCAGATCATAGTGTACATAACAGGGGTACACCATAACCACGATATATAAATCGGGAAGGTGGAACTGGCTTGAAAATACGGTGTTGTATTGCCGCTAGTAATTGAAAGCCTATCGATCGCGTACATGCCAGCACTATCGAACATGGTAAAGCAGAGCAAGCAGATTTTGGATAATAAATTGTTGGTTGCACAGTGCCCACACATGATGAACCAGAGCGCATTAAGAATGCAACTCCCAGCTATCTCTCGACCATTTTAGGTGGTTGGATGAAGATCCTACGTCTCCTAACCCTTCTTCTTCCTCGTCTATGATTCTTCCCATACAGAACAACGCACGGGCCGCCGGCCGGACCACCGGCCCCCACTGCCTGTGGTCCTCCGCCACCCCACCCCCACCCGCATCGAGTTTTCTTCATTCGGCGAGGCCCCACAACCACCCGAGCCCCTTGGATCGCACCGGCGAACTCCGGCGAGCTCTGAAAAATTGACTGACCCAATTTTGAAATTTAGTCTACTAAGATTTAACTAGTGTGGAATATAAAAGGGGAAAACCATAAGCATTGGGAGTATAGTGTTGAGCGTGCCATGGCGGATCTGATGGTGCAAACCGGACAAAGGCAACTTCGCAACCAAGACAAGAAATCGGAGTAAAGCAGTGGCGATCTATTTTCTTGCTGCGATAAATAAGTTGAGCAGATACGAAAGAGTACCGCCTCTGGTGCGGCGCCGTGTACGCATCTGGTGATAATTTCACGGTGCTGCGGTAGCGATGGCTGTCAGCGACGTGGAAGCAGATCTAGGAGGGTAGACGGTGGCAACGGGGCACGGTGGACTAGACAGTCGTAGGAGCGGCGCCGGCAAGGTGGACGACGGCGGGGATGAAGCGAGAGGACGGGATGCAAGGATCCCGGTCCGAAGGCGTGGACGAGAGAGGTCGATCTCTTGTAATGGACAGCGACGTCGGGGTATCAGCTCCGGCATGGTGGAGGAGGACGACGGTCGATGGGGTGGCGGACGGCAGCGGACGGAGGATGGTGGGGTGGAGAGGGTGTTTTGGCGCCCACGGAGTACGAATGGGGAAAAGGGAGGTAGAGAGGAAGGGGGGAACCATGTAGTCAGGGCGCGCTTGTCTCAAATGCGAGGAAATTTACAAACTTAGCCCCCGTTTCAAATTTCTTCTACATCACAGCAACATTAGTCGGTTGGGGATAGGACGGTAATCTCGCATACACCAAATATTTGACGACGAGAGTTTGTTTTTGGCGCCCACCGTGTATGAATATGAATCGGGGAGGGAGTCGATTTCGGCCGAGGGCACACTGTGTTTTGGCGCCCACCGTGTATGAATCCGGGTGAGAGGTGGTTATGTCATGTTTGGGTGAAATTACAAACCTACCCCTATTGAAACCTATAGAAATCCAGCAGATAGGCTTTGCACGGCAGGGATAGGCAGTAGTGATTTCCATCTCGCAGATTTTGGTTTCGGGCGGTTAGTGCGACTTTCCCCGCTTCGTTCAAATTTTGCACAGTGCATGTTTACCGTGCCAACTCAATTCGAATCTCATTTGTATTCTACTATTTTTTTTGGGCTGGATCCATTTTCAATTGGAATTACATTCTATATACATCATTTTTTTACATATATACTTTCAAAAGCACAACAACATTTATACATAAATATGGTTTACAAATGGCATGATCTCAGATTCATAAGGTTGTATCCATCAATTTGGATTTTCAAATATTTGAAACCACTTTATGTTGAAATCCAATGTATGCATTCCTCGCTAACTGTCTCCAATTAATGTGTGTTTCATGCGGGTTTTTTTTTAACTTCTCAAACATGTATAATGTGTTTCACACACGCAACATATAGTGTAATCTTGTTTAGACACTAATTGCATATAAACCATGCATTGTTTGTAATTGAAGAATCTATGGATCACCAATATTGATAAACTATATAACGTTACACGTGTGCCCAAATTCAAATGAATATGCATGTTTGATACACCAATTTGCGTTATGATATTATCGATGTCGTGATCTCCAGTTTAAATATTTGAATCCCCTTTAATCCAGATATTCGTCTCATATAGCTATCACTCATGCTTATATAGGACTATCTCTCTGGACCTATACGCGTTCATCGTCTCTCAGGCATCTCTCGTGCTACCTGTATGTCGACAATGATCTTTCATCTTCGTAACACAGTGACGGTACTCTCTCCATCGACCTTCATCACTCTATCTCTCTCTCTATGTATATCTCGCTCCCTGCTATGTGTCTCTAGCTATGATTCTCCATGTGGAATCTCTTTCTCTCAAACAAACACAAAACTTTGTCTCCCGGGGTCTCATTTCTCTCAACTATTCCCATGTGTGCCACTCGCACACCCCTCATACAGAGATGTCTTTCGCTCCTTAGATATGAGAACCTATGACTCTTCCTCTTCAATATCTCTTTCTCACACACGAACACAAACTCTATCTCCCAGGGTCTCATATTTCTCCATTGTTCTCTTGTATGTTGATCAAACACACCCTCTCTCCCCAGAGATATCTTGCGTTCCCTCATATGTCTCTCTAGCTATCACTCTCGTTGTGAAATATCTTTATCTCTCGCGGACACAAAACTCCGTCTCTCTGGATCTCATTTCTCTCTGATATTTGTTTGTATGTGACTCACATGCACCCTCTCTCTATCTCTCTCACACCCACACACATAACCCAGCCTTTTTGATCCACTCGACTCCTATCTCTAGCGCACACTAGCTAGCATCTTTATCTTTCTATTTATCTGTTTCTCCATCAACCTTCTTTCTCGCCCTCACTCTTGATTCCTATCACGCACACTACATATGTTTCTCTCTACATGCATGCAGTCAAGTGCCCTGTCACACACATATATAACTTCACCCTTTGAACCACCCGACGGTCATCTCTGACATCCAAACTAACGGATGTCTCTCTAGCTAGCATCTCCATCTCTGTATCTATCTGTAGTTTCTCCATCAACATTTCTTTCTCGCACGGAGTCTTGCTTCCTATCACTCACACTATATATGTCTATCCATACATATGCATTTATAGGTTGATCTCTTTTGCACAATCGTTGCGCCTCACCCCCTCTGCTCGCCATAGATGCATGCTCCAGCCCACGCCACTATCTCTTAAAGCCAAAAACACATGCTCAATTGTCGGGCCTTCTTCCCTGCATTCTCACATGCATGCATATTGTCATACCGACCCATCTCTCCCATATCGTTGATCTTAGGACTTATGTCTTCTTTCTTTTATCTCGATCATGTGCGCGCGCACACACACACATCACACATATACATGTATACCTCTCACACATGCACGTTCAAGGTCTCTATGTCTCCATACGTATTTAATTACCCTCAATCCTAACGCCACATCGAATCGTTCTCCTCTTTTGTGCACATAACTTCCACCTGGATGGGCAAAACACACACTCACACTTAACAATCTACTTCTGGCTACCCCCCCCCCCCGCCCCGCGCGCCTCTCACTCTTCCCCTATATCCCCGAAACCAATAAGACCATCCCTTTGTTTAATTCCCGCCTACATGCACCATCGACATATAGTAGTCTTCCGTGGTGTCTCTCGAACAAACACGTTCTCTCGATGTCGACTCCTCTCACGCGCACGCACCTTCTCTTTCCTCCTACGGGCATTTTCTCTCTCGCACCCCATCGTTGGTGGCCTCTGCCATACACATCACCTCTCTATGATGAAGCCATGCACACTTAAATTACATGCGCCACAGAGGACCCAGGGACACACACACACGCGCGCGCACACACACACGCACACACACACGCACACACGCACACACGCATGCACCCCCCACACACACACACACACTAAGACTCCATCTCTCTCTCTCTCTCTCTCACACACACACACACAAACACACACACACACACGCACCCCCCACCACACTTAGACTCCATCTCTCTCTCTCACACACACACACAAACTTAGACTCCATCTCTCTCTCTCCTCTCTCTCCCTCTCTCTCTCTCTCACACACACACCACACACACTAAGACTCCATCTCACACACACATGCTCTAGGCGGAGCATTTGTTCCTACCACCCTTCATCCAACCTTACCCGTATGATAAACAATCACCTTTATTTACTTGCATAACATGGACAGATTCCACTTTACTTTAGTAGTCAGCAAACTTATCATCTGTATACCCTTATAAAAAACGAGTTGGCGATGATGGTGTGCCTGCCATCTTGTAATACAGACCGTATGATCTATATCTGACGGATAGGAAGCAAACTATGATAATTTTACAAAAGATACCCGCACCTCTATCCACATCATTATCTCCCGCAACCTCATTGCTCAGCATTTAAAAAGGAATAAGTCTCTGGAACAATCTAGCATGCATGGTGGCCGCTGCCGCCTGCCGGCGCCGTCCATCCCCATGCCTCCGCCCATTCCGACCACCAGTCACCACCACGCTCCACTCCTTCTCGCCTTATCTCTCATATTTCATTTTTTTGATGACATTCTCGAGATACCAGTTTTCCGATAAAATTCTCGAGATATCATTGGTTTTTACACATGGGATTACTCCTGCATGGGCCAATCACAACAGGTGTTTTGTAAAAAAATGCATATTGATGTTCCGTGCAATGCACGAGCATCTTGCTTGTAATTATATAACGCAAATCACGAGCAGGAAGTGACATTTTTTTACACAACCACGTTAACATGGCCACGTAAATCACTAGCTAAAGTAAATACCATTATACTTATATCCCGATGCAAAAGGTTGAGTACATGTCCGAAGAGTAGAGTTGCACAGACGCACTCTGTCTCTCAGAATCTCACACACACACACACCAGTTACGTGACGCCCACTTAAGCAGACACGTATGTTACAATTTGTGCACCCGCGGGTACACGTGATGCTGCACATTTATTTAAGCCGGACGGCAAACCCAAATAGTAGCTGCATTCATTCCCCTCCCACTGCCTCTTCTCTGGTTGTCGTCACCCGGTAGCCATGGCCCGACCGAAGGTAACAACATACGACATACTCCCACCGGAGCGGCGCTTTAATATGGAAATTTTAGTGGTCATGCATGCATCTTTTGTGCTAGCACTCCTATATAAAGGTTGACCGGTTGCTTCCCGCGGACGTGCGCAGGCGGTGGAAGAGGAAGGAGAAGGGAAGTGGGATGTGGATTAACTTTTTTTTACCACAATTTCTTAGGAAACTGAGTATAATAGTTGAGTAGTTTTGCAAACTACCAGTACTACACCTGAAATGGTTCAAAACCTATAGTACTCCCTTGCCAGCGCGCGCTTCCCGCATGAAACGGTCAGCGTCGCCCTGGATCGTCAGTGCCGCATTAATGCCCGGCGAGAGCAAAGGCGACATCTCACTGGCGCCGGCTTTGAAGTGGCGCGATGGCCGAGAGAGCGCCGCTCCCCGGTGCACGCGACTGCTCCGCGTCGAGGCTGGCCATAGGCTCTGTTTGGATCCATGGGTTAGAGTTAGTCTGAGCTAGTTGGGGCTCAAATAGCCCTAAAGTATCCAAGCATGAGGGTTTAAATTGGAGCAAGTTGCACCAAACCCACAAAAAAAAAACTATCCCACCCAAGAGGTGCTAACTAGAGATAGTTCTCATTGGGACCACTAAAAAATCACTTTTCTCTCTCCATCAAGTGCATTTATTGTCAATATAACCCTGTCACCCAAACACCTCTTTGGCTACAGTTAGTTTAGGGTTAGTCATGAGTTAGTATAACCTCTAGCTAAGTTAGAGTATCCAAACATGAGCAGTAGAGGACATGCAAGTTGCTCAAAGCATACAGTCAAATTCGTACGTGAAAGGATTTTTTCTTTTTGAAAATGGAACGTGAAAGGAATTTTTTTAGAATGCTCTTGGCATGTCGCTAACATGTGATGAGTTAACCGACCTCAATAGACGGCAAAAACGCCAGCCCGCCGCACTTTGAGAGAGACGAGGAGGGAGAAGTTATACATGCTGCTGATTACTAGAGATAGGTGTCGCACGGAAGCCAAGAAATATGGTGATAGCGTGGGTTAGCCATGTACTAGTATGATGTAACTACACTGGGCTGCCGTGTTTCGTACTCTTCTAGTCCACTGTGGAGATGATTGGTTGATTTTATATCACTGAATAATATTAAGTATTATGAGTGCAGACGCTCCACCATGAGGTTCCTTGCTCCTTCTCGGTCGTCGGGAATCTATGTTCTTCCACTCTATTTTTTTACGTGAGCTTTGTTCATCCTTTTGCCAACACGCGGGACATCTAGCATCAAGGTGCACGTGTAATGCAAGGATCGTTCCATCTATACGAAGAACACGTGGGACTGGAACTATGACACGGACATGTACCCAGGAGTGGACGTACAAACCTGAGTAATGTAGCGCAATAAGTGAAGTAGAAAGGCACAAATGGTATGAACATGCATGGAATATAGGGTGTGTTTGGTTGCGTTCTCGTCTCAGCATAGTTGTTCCCCCTTCATGCATGCTCAGCTCAACACCCCTCTTCATGCATGCTATCTTCATGCATGCTTCTAGTGTATTTGTGCTAAACTAGTGTGGACTCATGCACCCTCCATACACTCTACCAAACACCAAAAAGTGGGTCGAGAAGGGAACTCTTGGGCGGCATTTGTCCCTTACTACGTACTACCACTAAATGTTGTACGTGCAATGCACGGTGATGTCATGGAGTACGTGCCTAAGTACTCTACTACTACTATATTAGTTGGAGGCACATATTAACTTTTATATTTGTTTACGTGTATGCCCCAAGACCTTCAAACTAGACGTGTCTTTCTCTCCAGGTCACACTTTGTATCATTCATACCACTAGTACTACCACGTGTGGTCTTCGACCCAGAAGTGGAAGAAGTGGAGACACTCTACCACGCTGTGTTTTTTGCGCTGGGCTCTACCATGTTGTTCATGTCCCACTCCTTTCGCTGATGTGTGGGACATCCAACACGTGCCGTGTTTGGCACTCTTCTTCATAAGAGTTGAAATGCTAGCATTCATCAGAAATAAAAAATAATTATAAATCAGCAGTGATACTATTTTTTTTGAGAACCAATCAGCAGTGATACTATACCACGCGGTTTCCTTGCTCCTCGAGATCGGAAAGAATACTTTCGTTCGCCAACATGTGGGACGTCAACCATCCTGGTCCACTTGCTATGCATGCAGAACTCCAAGGGAGAGTCACCCCGGTTGTCGCGCCGCGTAATAATGACTAATGAGCCGTCAAATCACAGGCCCACTTTCCCACTTTGAAGTTGCTCAGACGTGGAACCATCATGACTTCATTGAATTCCGCTTCTTGAAGAAAACTACTGTACCAGCAGTACTGCTAGCTACAGTAGTTACTCCAACAGAGGCCTCCTTTCGTTCATAGGATAGGAATTTTATAGTAATATGAAAATCATAGAAAGTGAGATGACATGCATCTCAATTCCTATAGAGAAAGAGATGCCATTTGATGCATAGGGTATGAATTTTTCCATTTAGTCTAGGCTAATGTACTGGTAATTTGCTCTAAAAACTACAGTAGTAACGTAGTACTGGTACATGCTCGTACTCAGACATAGACACACACACTAACTACTAGTACTACTACTTCTCACATGCTAGCCAGACGCCGTCGTTCTCCTTCCCGGCTTTCTCGGTGACACCCCACCGTGCTTGGATCTCCGCCGACCTCTCCGCAACAGCGCGTGCATCCTCTTCTTTCTTGTGGCAGCGGGCCTCTCTTTTCTTGAGTGCTTTCTGACTTTTCTGCTCCCTTTGTGTGGCTTTGGCCGCCTCTTGCTCTACCGCCCATTCGGCCTTGGCAGCTTCAAATTCCTCCCACATAGGTGTGAGGTCGCGAGCGGCGATGAACTCGGCATGGCGGGATGCCATCGCTTCCCTACCATTTTGTGTGCGGTCGTGGGCGGCGAGGAACTCGGCACGGCGGGATGCCATCGCTTCCTTACCGGTTAGTGTGCGACGCGGTGGCATGAACAACGCTTGGTGAGAGCTCTGGGGTGGAGTGGCCGGACAACCGTATAGTGCATTGGTTTGTCAAGAGCTCAAGGATAGAAGACGAAGGAAATTTGGATTCCCCTTCAATCCTGGTCATTTATTACCGAGTAAAATGCATTGGCGGTCATCGAACTTGTCTTGATAGCTCACTTTGATCATTGTATACGAGATATGGTGATTATACGGTCACTGGCTCAGCGTATAGCTCTGTATTTGTCTAGTTGACTAGTCAAACAGTCCGCATGCACCTCATCAGCTCGTGTTCTTTATCTATCTACGTGAGCCTACCTGTCAATGGAGAAAGAAATACTCCCTCTATCCCAAAATAAGTGTCTCAAGGTTAGTACAACTTTGTACTAGAGCTAGTACAAAGTTAAGACACTTATTTTGGGATGGAGGGAGTAAAAACCAAAATTATGCATATGTGGGGAATCAAACCATAGACTCATCGCTGCAACGCACACTCGTCAGCCAAATGAAAATGAAATACTTTACATCAGACACTCACGCTCACGCTGTCAAAGCGTGCTAATGCATGCACGCCGCCCTCTAAATCAAAGTCCTGCTCATGGCGCAACGCAAACGGCAAGCCCATCACCTGCGCGCCCCGGCGGTGCCTGACATTACTGTTTAGATGTTTGATGGAGGCCTACCCGAACGCCGAGCATGTATTCACCTGGCTCAACACCAATGGTCATACTCGGAGCGCCTTGCTCATGTATATCGTCCATCACAACGACAATCTATAAAACAGGCTAGCTAGAGAGGGTACTATGGTACGGAGTATGTACTATCGTGAGCGACCGATCTTAGTGCCACTGCACACGAGTGTATGTCTGATCGATTCGTCAATTATTCGTAAGTTATGCATGGTTGTGTGGTGTCTAATGGTGGTCGTCAAAGGCTAGCTGGCGACAAGACTGGTTGCATGGACGCCTGGTTGTCAATACGTGCCGCATATGCTTCAAAGGCTCGTCATCCATGAGTTCACACTTTACCACCACGCCAGCGTCTGACCATCCTAGCCTACCGAAACCCCTTCCATCGCTAGCGCGTGCTTCTCGCCTGAAACGATCACCATCTCTCCAGAACGTCAATGCTGCATTCACCGGACTTAACTGCAGGTGCAGTTGGTGTGTCACTGACATGCGGGCCAGATGCCTGTTAGGCCCACATGTCAGTAAGACAATGCATCTGCAGTTAAGTCCCTGAAGCAGCATCCGCATTCACGACCGACGAACCTACTCCGGCGCCAGCCGTCCATCCGTCTGCCGCGGCTCATTGCCATTCGCCCGCTATATTAACTTGAGCCCCAGCTCCCAGCCATAGCCAAAGACCCACACTCATTCTCCTCCGGTCCCTTCCTTCTGTCGGCACCACTCCAACCATGGCCTCCTGGCGCTCCGAATCTCTCTTGGACCTACTGTCGCAGGAGCAGACGAGGGACATCGGCGGCTCCGCTCCGGGCTCGCTCCAAGCTCTATTCGACGTACTGTCGCAGGAGCAAATGAAGGAGATCGCTGGCACCCCCCCGGCCGCCCTCTGCCGCCACGACCATGAAGTCGGCACGCGTGCGCGGGCGCAGTCGGCAGCGAGGAAGAGTAGTACACGGTAGGTCGCCGCCGCTCTGGTCCTACGAAGGCCACCGCTAGTCCACTCAGTCCACGCCAAGCTTGGTGGGGTAAACATCAGCGGCCGATTAGCCACTTGACGGCGACGTGGAGGCAGAAATCTTCAGAACCTTGTGCTTTGAAGAAGGAGGTTATCGAGGCGGATGAGGAGGAGGCAAAGGCAATGGCCGGCTTTCTCGGGTTCATGGCCGGACATGGTGGTCGAGCGCCGGCGATCGTTTAGATTAGGTTTACAGTAGGTTTTAGTACGGTTTGTGCGAAATATGTAATGAATTTCGTCCAGTTTGTAGGAAAAGTTTTCGAAATGTAATGAATTTCATCCAGTTAAATTGAAATTTGCTTTGTTTGCATGAATTTCGTTCGGTTAGTTCATATAGTTGTCGAAAGGTATGCGAGCAGCATCGGATGGCATCCATCAGTGTCCTCGGACAGATGCCGGTGTAAATTTGTGGGCCAGCGCTGGAGATGCCCTAACTATCATGCTATAATCGCTAACAGTGCTCCATTTTTGGCAGGGAACAATTATCCCTCGATCAAAATCAGATCCGAGGTGTTTCCCACTCCTCCCGCGTAAGAGTGTAAACTGTTGCTTACATAAAAATGGAGCAAGTGGACGGCACTGTAGCACATCATATCACTCAAACTAGCCCGCCTCACGAGCGGGAAAGCACCGCCCTCGTCATTTTGTTCTGGATTTCTATCGATCGATCGTGTGAAAATGTTACGCTTTGCAAGTTCTAAAGGAAAAGGCGGCACACTACGACTCATACACGTCGCACCCCCGACAGTCCGGCTCGCACGCCGCTCACCAGAGGGGACACGCGTTGTCTTGCAGTTTCACTGACATGTGGGACTGCAATTGAATAAACTGTCGATAGCCGAAATCTAGTCGCTCAGCGGGCATCGGCTGAGAAGAGAGAAACGGGGGAGGGAGAAGAGATCGCCCGCCCGCCATGCACGGACTCCAAGAAATATATGGTGATAATGTGAGGTGGGCCATGCTGGAGTCCGGACCGCTTCCAAGCCCGCTCTGACCGCCCTGGCCCCTCAAGACGCCAGCTGCCCACCGCATGCATGCATAGCAAGTAGTACCAGTAAAATACTGGGCTATAAGCCCGCTTATGTGGAGGAGAGAGAGGCATTGACAAAGTCAAGGAGTGGGCTCTGCAAGAGCCCGTCTCTACACGTGCTCCTAGGTATAAAAAAATAATTCTAAAAAAGGCATAAAAAACAATTGTGTCTAAAAAAAGAAAGGTAGGAAATAAATAGAGAGAAAGTGAGAAAAAGTTGTAACCTTATAGCCAACCTTATAGTCAACAGTATGGTAGCATTACATGAGGAAGGAGGGAGTTGTGCACATGCCAAGTTCACTGGGCTGCCGTGTTTCACACTCCTCCGTCGTAACAGTGGAGACAATAGCTTTCATGAAAAATAAACAATGAATACTCGTTGCTCGTCCTCTATATCGGAAAGAATACTTTCATTCGCCGACATGTGGGACGTCGACCATCCTGGTCCACCTGCCATGCACAAAATTATCCTGGTCTACCTCGGTCGTATCGCAGGCCCAACCTTTCCCACTGTAAGTTGTTCGGACGAAGGAACCATCATGAATTCATTGGATTCCACTTCTACAATAAAACTTACTATACCCGCAATACTGCAACCACACGCGAAGACTGGATAGCACTATACCATGTCATATCACTGAAACCCACTAGGACAAACTAGCCCGCGTAGGTTATCTATTTTGGAACGGAGGGAGTACGTCTCTGTACTGCTATGATTTTGTGTTGTATGTCTCTGTACTTTTGCTACGATTTTCCTACCCTATGAACCAAATGAGGCCTGAATGTATCTGTGTCGACTATTGTCTGAATGATCGCTAAGCCTACAATTTTAGGAGCTTGGGCTATTGGTCGATCGACGATGGATAAGTATAAGCGTACCACGAGCTCATCAGCCCAAACATTTCTCTTCTGTGAGTGTTTTGGCAAGTACTATAGCTTGCACAGTAGCTAGCCTACTAACACCAAGAATCATCAAACAAGCCCTGCTGATATGATAAACAGTTCAAACTTACATCTAAGCATGCCATATATTACATCAAAAGCTGGTAAGGATACATCTGTTTCCATAACTCGGAGAGGGTTCGCATGATTCACTATCAAACAAAAGTAGAAAGTACCACCCACACAAGACAGTGCACTAGCCCTAAGATGGTTTGATAACACGCATTGTTCTGGTAATTAAACACAGGGCAATGCAAACTACCCTGAAGGATTAACGCGACCAACTATTTCTTGTCATCGATCTCTCGGGCAATGACCACAACACGGACAGCGGCATGGGAATCGATCTCTAGGGCGATGTCCACAGGACTGACCGCGACATCTGAATCGACCTCTAGGGCGATGTCCACAGGACTGACCGCGACATCAGAATCTCCTTCTCGGTAACCGACTCTGTGTAGCCCTAGCCCCCTTTGGTGTCTATATAAACCGGGGGGTTTAGTCCGTAGGACAACATACAATCATAATCATAGGCTAGCTTTTAGGGTTTAGCCTCTACGATCTCGTGGTAGATCAACTCTTGTAATACTCATATCATCAAGATCAATCAAGTAGGAAGTAGGGTATTACCTCCATCGAGAGGGCCCGAACCTGGGTAAACATCGTGTCCCCTGCCTCCTATTACCATTAGCCTTAGACGCACAGTTCGGGACCCCCTACCCGAGATCCGCCGGTTTTGACACCGACATTGGTGCTTTCATTGAGAGTTCCAATGTTTCATCACGATAAGGCTTGATGGCTCCTTCAATCATCTTCAACGATGCGGTCCAGCGTGAGGTTTTCCTCCCCGGACAGATCTTTGTATTCGGCGGCTTCGTACTGCGGGCCAATTCGCTTGGCCATCTGTAGCAGATCAATAGCTACGCCCCTGGCCGTCAGGTCAGGTTTGGAAGCTTAAACTACACTACCGACATCCATGGAGAATTGATCTTCGACGGATTTGAGCCCATGTCAGGTGCGCCGAACAGTCACGACGAGCATGACTTAAATCTGCCATCGGACAGTGTTCGGGAGATCGCGCCTACGGCGGTCCCGGGAATCAATCCAGAGCAGATCGTGCCATCCGTGGACGGGTGGATGGACCCCGCCAAAGAGGCCGCACACTCATCGGTGCTGGAGCCGAACACAGACTTCATCTCTAAAGATATCTATGTCATCGGACCCTTGGACTTGTCTCCGGCCATAGGATCCGAACCGCGTATGTCCATGCCTATCGAATCTGATTGGGCACCGGTCATGGAGTTTACCTCCGCCGATATCCTTCAGCACTCTCCCTTGGTTGATGTGCTAATTCATTAAGGTCTCTCTCTCTGTCACGGGACTCTTGGCCGAACTATGTCTGGCTGGAGTGGGAAGCGGACGACGAAGATATTCGTTCCCCACCCACCACCCACGTAATAACCACTGTCGATGACTTAACCGACGTGCTTGACTTCGACTCCGAAGACATCCACGGTATGGTCGATGATGGATGAGAAGAACGTCAACCACCGCCCACAGGGCGCTGGACAGCCACCTCATCATATGATATATATATATATGATGGACACCCCCAAAGAAAGTAATGATGATGAGGCAACAGAGGATAATCCCTTGGAGAAGCAATCTAGGCACCGGCGTCATAGGCGCCGCTCTAAGCCCCGCCACTGCAAAAATAATGATACTGGCACAAGAGATGATAGTAATCCGGAGGGTGCCGAAGACGAAAACAATCCTGCCCAGCCAGCCTTCAAGCAGGCCGAACAAGAAGATGGGCAAGCTAGCCCTAAGGAACAGGCAACAGATGGAGAATCAGAGGATGATAATTACATGCCTCTTTCCGAAGACGAAGTGAGCCTTGGCGACGAAGAATTCATCGTGCCTGAGGACCCCGTCGAGTAGGAGCGCTTCAAGCGCCGGCTTATAGCCACTGCAAAAAGCCTGAAGAAGAAGCAACAACAGCTTCAAGCTGATCAAGATCTGCTAACTGATAGATGGACCGAGGTCCTGGCAGCCGAGGAATACGGACTCGAGTGCCCAACCAAAAGTTGCCCAAAGCGCAAGTTTCTACCTCAAATTGAGGAGGAGGCATTAAAGCCCACACTACCAGCGCACAATGCGGATGACCGGCCACCTTGTGGCCGGGACAAAGCGACGTATCAGCCCGGACTTCATCCCGCACCCCGTCGCCAATCAAACAATAACACTAAGGCCCGGGGCTACACGAACGACCTGTGAGATGTATTGGAAAACAAAGCAGGACAATCGAGATCGATCTACGGATCACGTGGGCGCGCCACAACGCGTGATGACGACCGTCACGCCGGATACACTAAACACAAGTCCGGCCAGGCCAAATACAACAGACCAGACTCATTTGAACTACGTCATGATGTAGCCCGGCATAGAGGCGCCACACACCCCCTATGCTTCACTGATGATGTAATAGATCATGAATTCCCAGAAGGGTTTAAACCCGTGAACATTGAATCATATGATGGCACAACAGACCCCGCGGTATGGATTGAAGATTTTCTTCTCCACATTCACATGGCCCGCGGCGATGATCTACATGCCATCAAGTACCTCCCACTTAAGCTCAAAGGACCGGCTCGGCATTGGCTGAATAGCCTGTCAGCAAACTCCATTGGCAGTTGGGAGAACCTAGAAGACGCATTCCTTGACAACTTCCAGGGCACTTACGTGTGACCACCGGATGCTGATGACTTAAGTCACATAACCCAACAGCCCGTAGAGTCAGCCAAGAAATTTTGGACTCGGTTCCTAACTAAAAAGAACCAAATTGTCGACTATCTGGATGCCGAAGCCTTAGCGGCCTTTAAGCATAACATCCACGGCGAATGGCTTGCCCGACACCTCGGCCAAGAGAAGCTGAAGTCCATGGCAGCCCTCACAACACTCATGACCTGCTTTTGCACGGGCGAGGACAGCTGGCTGGCTCGTAGCAACATCACACCAAGAAACTCTGACAATTCAGATGCCAGACATAGCAACGGCAAGCCACGACGCAATAGACACAAGCCTCGCAACAATGGCGACAACACCGAAGACACGGCAGTCAATGCCGAATTCAGTTGTTATAAGTCCGGTTAGCAGAAAAAGCCATTCAAAAGAAACAATCCGGGCACGTCCAGTTTGGACCGCATACTTGACCGCTCGTGTCAAATTCACAGCACCCCCGATAAACCAGCCAACCACACCAACAGAGAATGTTGGGTGTTCAAACAGGCCGGCAAGTTGAATGCTGAAAACAAGGAAAAGGGGCTGCATAGCGACGATGATGAAGAGCCCTGGCCGCCGAACACAGGAGGAAAGAAGAAATTCCCTCCCCAAGTGAAAATGGTGAACATGATATACGCAACCCATATTCTCAAGCGGGAACGGAAGCGTGCACTAAGGGACGTCTATGCGATGGAGCCAGTCGCCCCAAAGTTCAACCCATGGTCTTCTCGTCCGATCACTTTTGATCGTAGGGACCACCCCACCAGTATCCGTCATGGCGGTTCGGCCGCATTGGTCCTCGACCCCATCATTGACGGATTCCATCTCACATGAGTCCTTATGGATGATGGCAGCAGCCTGAACCTGCTCTATCAGGATACAGTGTGCAAAATGGGCATCGACCCCTCAAGGATCAAACCTACAAAAACCACCTTTAAAGGTGTCATACCAGGTGTAGAGGCCTGTTGCACGGGCTCAATCACACTGGAAGTGGTCTTCGGATCTCCGGACAACTTCTGAAGCGAAGAGTGAATCTTCGATATCGTCCCCTTCTGCAGTGGCTATCACGCACTACTCGGACGAACCGCATTCACCAGATTCAATGCGGTACCGCATTATGCATACCTCAAGCTCAAAATGCCAGGACCTCGCGGGGTTATAATAGTTATTGGAAACACAGAACGCTCGCTCCGTACGGAGGTGCACACGGCGGCCCTCACCGCAGAAGTACAAAGCAGCCTTCTTAGGCAGACCGCCAATTCGGCGACAAAACTGCTAGACACCGTCAAGCGAGTTCGGAGTACCCTGCAACAAGATCGTCTGCACGTCCAGATCTCGACTAGCAATTCGGCCTCCGTCCTAGTCCTAGTCAAGCGGTGAAATTTGTGCTGCGCGTACATAATTATGCACTCAAAATACCATGGGCATAGGCGGAGGCACGGCTATGACATGGTCCACAATGCGGTTCGACCACCACAGGATCCGTGTATATTTACACTTTTTTCTTTCAGGACCCTATCTTCGGGAAGCTCTTCCGATAGCCCGACTATCGGACCCATAGCGGGACGGACACACCAAGGAGACAAGAAGCTTTGGCATACAAGGGAATCCTCAGGTGGTCTCTGATAACGATCGTTATACCTGTTTTACATACCCGCATGCAGCTCGCTCTTGATCAGGACGTGTCAAACAGTCCTATTCCACTTATCGCACCACTTGTACACATACGCCTTGGCGCATTATTCAAATAACAATGGAAAATAATGTATAGCGTCAGCTTACTATTACATTTCTCTATGCTTTTCCTTTACCGTTTATTCATTACAAAATTGCACCCGTACATTTTGGTACGTTCAGTTCGCCAGGGGCTTCAGTGTACCCCATAACACGACAAGAAAAGTTCGAACACTTTCGACAGTGCGGCACCCCGAACTTATAGCATTATATGCATCAGCTCCGAATCATGTCTTGGGTCAATAGTTGGGTTTGCACGGCTCCCATGTTTTGGTACCTTACGTTCCGCTATATTGGCTAAGGTAGCACAGGGAGAACTACTGCGATTGTGTCCCGGTTCTTCCGGACGAGCACCTCAGTAGAGAAAGCCGAAAACTGACTGTCATGATGCGGGGAGAGCTGGTCACTGTTCGAGAGGTCTCAAATCCTTAAAGATTTTTTCCACTTCAGGCGAGGAATCGGCCTTGTCTGATTTAGGCGTGCCTAGTGCCCCAAGTTCGGCCTTCCGAATACTAGGGGCTTCACCAAAATTTAAAATTGTAGACTTCTATGGCTAAGTGAGAGTGATAAAGCTGTATAGTCCAATTGCCTTGTTCGTTGCGCTAAACACCTCCTTGAAGGACCAAAATTTTGGATAAAGAGTGTTTAGATTTATCCCGAACACCCCAGTACTAGTTACATGGGGGCAGAAGCCGACGACTGGCCAACTCTCAAATTTTATAAACGGCCGCACAGAAGGTAATATTTCAAATCAACAAGCGTTATATAGCGCACATGAACTCGTTTTCATACTACAGGATCACATGAGTACATTTATTCAAACATTACATCTTTAGCACATTCATTTGTCACAAGGCGGGCACCCTTCAGGACACCGTCATAATACTTTTCGGGGTGGCGATGATCCTTGCCCTCCGGCGGCCCCTCTGTCGCCAGCTTCTTGGCATCCATCTTCGCCCAGTGCACTTTTGCACTGGCGAAGGCTCTGCGCGCACCTTCAGTGCAGACTGACCACTTAATGGCTTCAAGCCGTGGATAGGCATTCACAAGCCGCTTTACCAGGCAAAAGTAGCTGCTGGGCAAGGGCTCGCCAGGCCACATCTGGATTATGAGATCCTTCATGGACAATTCTGCTGCCTTGTGAAGTTCGACCAGTTGCTTCAGCTGGTCGCTCAAAGGCATCGGATGTTCGGCCCCAATATACTAGGACCAGAACAACTTCTCCATCGAGCTCCCTTCCTCAGCTCGGTAGAACTCTACGGCGTCAGAGACGCTGCATGGCAGATCTGCGAATGCTCCTGGAGAGCTCCGAATTCAGGTAAGTAAAAGGAACATCTCCTTCACATGCTTGCTTTGCATAATGAATGCCTTACCTGCCGCTATCTTCTTGGCCGCCTGAATCTCCTGAAGGGCCTTCTGGGCTTCGGCCTTGGCATCTTTCGCGCTCTGGAGGGCCTTCGCAAGCTCGGACTCTTGCATCTTGGAGTCACGCTCCAAGGACTCGAATTTTTTGACGAAGTCCTGGAGCTCTTGCTGGACCTCATTAACCCAAGCCTCCTGTTTCTTGTGCTCGGTGTGCTCCTTGGCCGCCTTGTCTTCGGCCTCGGACAACGCCTTCATAAGGGCCACCACTTTTGTCATGGCCCCTATTAAAATTCACGATGCTTCTATTAGCATAAACTATTTTTCCTTTATATGACACACGAACGGGGTATCACTTACCTTTGTTTTCCTCGATCTGCCTCTTCACGAGGCCGAGCTCTTCCTCAGCCCGCCCCAAGTTCTGCTTCAGTTCGGAGACCTCCGCAGTGAGGGCGGCAGCGGCCAGGAACGACGCCTGCTTATTCACATGAACATAATATGATTAGACTCCTGGGGATGTTATTTGATCCTCTGTTCGACCTTTCTTTCCGAACACCAAACAGAGCATCAGGGGCTACTGTCTATACTATGATATTTTCTCACAATTTAATTACTTACCTCAAAGCCTGTGAGGAGGCTGGCGCAGGCTTCGGTCAATCTTATTTTGGCGGACCGAACCTTCGCAATCACCGTACTCATAAGAGTATGGTGTTCTTCATCAAGGGAAGTGCCCTGAAGCGCTTCCAGCAAGTTGTACGATGCCTCTGGATGGACAGAGGTCATCAGCACAGGCGGCTCACCCCCTTTAGCGAGGGGCTGCCGGCCTGAATCCGGAACCACTGGAGGTTCCGGCGCAGTATCCGGCTGGGTGCCAAACTTGCTGCGGCCCCCTCATGAGAATCCATGGGGATCTTCCCCCCATGTGCCCGGCGTTGGGGATTTCACCTTGGGGCGCCTCCAGAACTGTCTCCCCCAGGCCCGGTATCCTCTGAGACAACACCTCGGTGTCGTCCGCGGGCCGGGGGTGGTGGCCGTCGGGAGCGAGTCGCTATTCATCGCCGACGCACTCAAAGACCCGTCCGAGGAGGACAAGTCGATGCGGGCTTTGGACGGACTGCATGATCATATTTAACATGATAAGAAGAAATAAAGCAAAACATGCCAGAAGTATTATGGTATCCGGATACTTACGACTTCGCCAGGGGCTTGTCCCCGTGCAGCCACTCCTCGCCGTTGTAGGCGGCCGTTGTGGAGTGGTCCGGAGGGAGGGTCCTTCCCTTCTTGGACCCTTCTGTCGGCGTTCTGGGAATGGGGGTCCCCAGACTTGCCTGCCTGCGGCCTGCGGCGTGGCTCAAGTGGGGGCCCAATGTAGCCCAGCTTCATCAGCTCAAGCTCAAGACCCTCGCGAGGGGCCGAGCCTCGCGGGGCGGACAACAGGAAGCTTCCTCAGGAGCAGACTCCTCAGGCAGCCTCGCGAGGAGGCAGAGAGATCAAGGCAGGGTACCTCCCGAGGAGCTCATGACGCAAGCCATGACGATCAGGACCAGGCGGGTGCTGGCCTGCATAGTGTCCTTGTTTCCCTTTTGGTGCAAAGGGGGCAAGCACAGACCAAGGCATCAGGCAAAGGTTACCGTTTCGGTGCAACAAGACCAAGACCAGCAGAACGGCAGGATGGAGGTCACCGTGGAGCCCAGGGAGGCGTCATCGTCAGAGCCTTTGGCAGCCGAAGACCAACTTTAGTCAGGATAAGTGTACTAGATATTCCCCTTCAAAATGGCCAATTGTTGGCACCCTTCCCGCTCATTATTTGGGAAGAGGCCCAGGGACTCCCTCTATAAATAGGACTAGGCACCCAAAGGGTAGAGCCATCTAGAGGCATCGGGCATCTATCTCAAGGAAATGCGTAGACTAGAGAGAAGCAACTGAACTCCCTAGCAGTTCATCACACCAGCCCAAGAACAACCCCTCGTGAGGCTGTTCTCCCTTTGTACTGTTCATCATCAGCCCCTGAGGCAATCCACTACACCACACACATGAGTAGGGTATTACACCACAATGGTGGCCTGAACCAGTATAAATCTTGTGTCCCTTGTGTGTTCATCTTTCTAGCCTAGATCCTTTGCGAGACTTAGACGCGTGAGTTGGTAGGGGAAAGATCTTCGTGCGCACCCCAGTGTTCGAACCTCAAGGGTCTGCCCGAACCCGAAATCCGACATTTGGCGCGCCAGGTAGGGGTGCGCCGGAATCCTTCTTCCGCCGCCTCGCGTTTCATCGCCTCACCACCCTGTGTCAAGCGACCCGACTGCCAACGCCGACCGCTGGGCGGCGTGGCCTGCCCACGCCATGCTGCCGGCCTAGGGCAACATCAACCTTGCGCCTCAGGCAGCTCGCGCTCCGCAGGGAGCGGCGGGGCACGGGCGACGCGGCCAAATGCCGCCTGCCCTCACACCACGGCAGGCGAGGTCAGCAGCAAGAGCTTCGAACCACGCCGCGGCTAGAGCGCCGCACACCCGACGGGAGGGAGCAGGCGAACTCTAGGGCCGCGCTCACGGTGGCCCGAGAGCTGCTACAGTGCCGGCTGCTGGAGGGCGGCCGTGACGTGTTGCTGGAGCGAGTAGCCGAGCTCCTGTATGCCGCCGCCTTGGGAGCGCCTCCCTTCCGCGTCCAGCTGCCCCCCAGGTCCAGGGCGGGCCGTATGGCGGCCCCATACGTGCCCACGCAACTTCGAGCGGACTCCAGGCCCTGCTCAACACCAACCCGGCCGTCAGCACCAGGCGCCAAGTCATGTCGGCCCCATCTCTGGCTGGCGAAGGAGCACACGCCGCGACCTTCGGCCTCGTCGGGCCACCGCGCAATCACCCTCAAGACAACGCTCCAGGACGGACTGCGTGGCATGCGGGGCGATGGTCCCAAAAGCTTATGTGCCCCACATGGTGGATCGAGAGTGCGCATTGGAAGAAGACCATGGCTCGTTCCTCGGGCCAGGCTGGGGCGAGGAGCCACCAGAAGCCGAGCTCTTTCAGGAGCCCCAAGAGGGCCTCGACGGCCGCGCCGGTGGCAGCAACTATCTGGTACCACTAATTCCTCAGGAGCAAGCTTATGCTAACCATGGGTCGAGGGAGGTACAGGTCGCCGCGGCGGATGGCTGCTCCAATGCTGCAGCCTCTTACCCCTCGGGAGGAGGGCACCGGGGGCTGCAGGAGAGTGGCCGAGATCCAGGTTCGTCCCTGCGACGGTCGGTGTACGGCGCACTCCGGAGGTAGGCCCTCTGCCGGGGAGGTGCCACAGGGCCTGCCCCCGGCAGAGGACCCGTGGTCGTCGGGGGAACCGCTGGCGACCGCTCTACCCCATTGGCGCCGTCCTTGGTTTCCGGTCACCGTCAATGGTGGTAGAGTGCGGCGCAAGGCGGGGTCCTCGTCTGGCGATATGAAGCAAGGCCGGTACCTGTGAAGAAGGCCCAGTGCCTGTGAAGCTTGCCACCCCGTGACACTCTCACGTAATAATGAGTGGGGCTGTACACGCCCCGGAGTCTCTGGAGAGCCGCCCTCGGGCCTCGGGGGCTCCCGCGCACGCCCAGTGGCAGCGCTTAGCTCCGCGCTGGTGAGAAGACGTCGAAGACTAGACTAGGTGCCGGACGCGGCTTTTTGCTTTTGCCTTTTCCTCTATTGACAAGTTTCTTCGATTTGAATTTAAGTTGGATTTGAGCTTGAGACTTGCGTGTGTCTGGGGAAGAGGTGTTTAGTCTCGTTCGAGCAATCTCTCATGTTCTTGTTTCGGCTTTGCGTCCAAGTTAGCGTCGGCTGCCTCCCCTAGCGAGCCCCTCGCGAGCCGGGCCAGGCCAAGCACGTCTACAATCCAGACCGCTGTCGCCGCACCCTCTCCGGAGGTTCTCATCGCAGGATCAATGGGATCACCCAGAAGACACTCGAGGCGCTGCGGCCCCCACAGGCCCGCTCGGGATTCGTCGGGGTCAAAAGGTAAATCGCTGACCCATCACCGGGCCAGTGGCTAAGCTCACACGCAGTGTTACGCTTACAAGGATATCGATCACAAACCTTTACATGAGGGGCTTCCCCTCCCAAAATGCTCTTACAGTCTTCAGGGCCAAGCCCGAACCTTCTTCACGCAGGGTAAACAGCGGTGACGTACGATCAGTCGGACATGTCACTCGTCACGTCATCTGGGGCGCCTCCAGAGGCGTCGCTGGCATCGCTGGCATCATCACCATCACCACCAACACCTCCGCCAGCGCCAGGCACGTCCAACCCGCCGCCTTCATCGGCGGCCACGATCACACCATCATCGGATGTGAATGCCCTGATGAGGGCGTCCACGTTGTCCTCCACGCATTGCGCCAGGTCGCCCTTGATGGCTATGGGCACAAGTGTAATGGCGGCATCAAAATCGAAGTGGGGATCCCTGTCCTGCAGATAGCTGAAGACACGGGAGAAGGCACGCCTGAGCAAGGCTCAGCTCCTCCCCTCGACGAGCTAACGGGACCTCTCGGAGCGGTTCTCCAGAAGCGTCACCACGTCAGTGAAATATTGGAGGTTGCCGGCATAGTTGATCTCGTGCGGCACCTCGGCAGCGGCCTCGCAAATGTTGCCCAGGGCCGTGTTAGCCCGTTCCCTGAGCGTTCGGAGCATGGGGGCGTGCTTATGCTCCAGAACCCGCCTCTGATGGATCTCGTCCTCATTCTGCCGCGTGATGGCCTCGGCACCATCAACCCTCTATTGGAGAAGAAGCAGCTCGGCGCAGGAAGAGGCCAGCTCCGCCTGCGCTGTGCCAAGGGCGGCTGCGGAGGAGCCTGCGCCCCGCGTCACTTCAGCGAGTTTGGCCCTGAGGGCCGTGGTCCTACCCTCAGCTTCGGCCCTGATCAACTCCAACCTCGCTTCGTATTGGCGCTCGAGATCCGAGCGAGCTTCCCCCACACGACGGTCGACCTCTTCTTGGGCTCGGGCTTCACGCGCGGCGACATCATCCTCCGCTTGAGCCACCAGGCGCTCCCTCGTCTCCAACCGCTTAAGGTCAAGGTTGCGCTCGGCGGCCTCCAGCGTCAGTGCTTCCTCGTGCTTCAGGAGCTCCGCCTGGTCGACAGAAGCCTCCTTCAGCGACACAACGGCCGCCTCACGCAGTTCCACTTGCTGCTCCAGAGAGTTGCTCCAGGCTTGGAGCTCCCACACGCGCTCCTCCGCATCCTTGCGCCGTCGATCTGCTTCCCGGGCCTCCTCGACGGCTTGAGAGCAGGCCTCTCGCGACGCCGCCAGCGATGCTTCAGCCTTCACGTTGTCAAGGTCACGCTGGTGACGAGCAAGGGCAACGGCTACCTTCAGCTTGCGCCTCTCCTCACCGAGGCGCAAGCCTTCGGCCTCGAGGCCCGCATCCTCGCCAGCAAGCTCCGCCCCGATCCGACTCACTGCATCTGCCGCCCCCTGGAGGAATTCTTGGCGAAGGGCGCGACGCTCGCGAGCACGCCTGAGTACGTCTTCCGCGTCACCCTCCGCCACTGGCAAATGCAGAGGGCACTGGGATGGCATGCCCCCTCCCGGCACAGGGCTGGGGGCTGGTGCCTCAGCAATCGCCAGACGGGCCTCGCCAGGAGCCCGGCCTAGCACCAGTCTATCCCCAGAAGAGGAGCTCAAGACTGACTTCAGCCAATCGCTGTTCACGATCAAGGAAGGAGCACGGGGCAAGCTGGCTGTGCCCCAGGAGAACTTGTGAAGGGAGGACAGCAGGCGCACATGCTTGAGATGTCCAGCGGGACGGGCCACTTCTCTGACTTGCCGAGCGGCAGGGGCGCCGCTCGAGCTCGGCGCGCCGAGGGTCAGCAGCGAGAACAAAGCTTGGGGGGACGGCCCCTTGGCCGTCTCCGCGAATTCAGCAGGAAGGGCCCTGAAAGGCCGCGATCAGCTACAAGAACAGAGAAATAAAGGAGCAAAGAAAGAAGAGGACTTACTCGTCCATGGCAAAGTACTTCCTGCGCTTCAACAGGCGGCAAGGGCGATCGTCACCACCCAAGGCCTCCTTCCTCTTGCGGAGGGCCTCGAAATCCACGTGAAACCAGCCTAAGCGCTCGGCGCAGGGGTCGGTCTGTGGCATGGAGGAGGCGTCAAGCCGATCAACACTAAGGGGACCGGCTTGAGGAGCGCCACCGGGCACCGCCTCATGAGGAACGACCGGGGCCTCGGGAGCCGTAGGCCGCAACTCCTCACCTGCCACTGCTCCAGGACGGGCTTCAGGAGATGTCGCCTCTGGAACACCGCGCGACATCAGCACCTCAACATCGTCCCCTTCAGCTCCCGGCGGTTCTCGTCTCCCCGCTCCATCGCCTGAGACAGGGCCTCTTTGGGCAACCGGAAGAGCAACCACGGTGACAGGATTCTCGCGGGGCCCCCTGAGGCCAGCCGGGCACAGCCCCCACTCATCGAAGCTGGGCATCTGCTTCACGAAATCGGCCCTGCCCGAACAAAGATACAGGAGGGCACCATCATGTCGAAGGCTGCCTGGGGAAGGATCGCCAGTCAGGACCTTGAGCACCGTCCTCATTGCTTCAGGCTCCAGGTCCTCCTCCTGGAGCCGCATGCAGTCTTTCTGCCCCGCAAAGTCCCACATCCGGCAAGAGTGGCGCTGGAGAGGAGCAATGCGACACTGGAGGAACTCCTTCACCACCTTGGGCGCCGTCACGTTGAGCGCCCTCAAGGTCTCGAAGCGGCGCCAGACGAAGACAAGCCGGGGGCTCATGAGTGCCTCATGACCCCAGCCTGAGTTGGGAATAGCAGGCGAGGTTGGGTGCGAGAGCAGGGGGCTGGGCACCCCAACATCCACATACAGCCACCGCTCTCTAAACTTGGCCTCAGAGGGAGGAAGGCCGAAGTCGATCCCTGAAGCAGCAGTCTCTGGCACGGCAAGGAAGCTCACACACCCCGAGCATTGAGTGGGGTCGCTCAGCTGCAAAGAGAAGAAATGGCGTAGCAGGGCAACGGAAGGAGGAATGCCCACCATTGCATCGCAAACAAAGGCAAAGACAGCCAGGAGGGTAATGGACTCAGGCCCGAGGTGCACCATGTGGATCGGATAATGGGAGAGCACCGCATTGAAGAAAGCAGAGAAAGGGGGAACCAGACCCGCCCACAAGGCGTCGGCGAAGAACCAGACCTCCGTGACGATCCTATCAAACAAAGCATGGGACGCAGGCCAGGCCGTGGTCCGGCCGCACTCGTTGAAGATGGTGGCCAGAGCAGAATGGACCTTGCGCAAGGCCTCGGGGTTGAGTATGATGGACCGGGCAACGACGGGGGCCACCGCCAGAGGCGAGCGAGACGAAGACGCGGGCTCCTTCCCCTTTTCCTTCTTCGGCGCCATGACAGTGGGAAGGGGGGAGAGAGTTCGAGTCGGATTGGGGCGGAGGTTGAAGCTCGAGGAAGGAGGAAGGATAGGGAGCGCGCGGGCGGTGAAAGGGGAATAGCTGTGTGCAACCACGGGTCCGCCTAGCCAGGTGCATAATGAGGCATCATGGGGAAGCGGAGGCACCCACGTCCAATCAACCGCCACGCGGCGCCCAAGGTCGCAGGCTGTTGGGGCCCGTGGCGCTTCGCACTTGCCCCTTCGCTTCTCCGCTAAGCCAAGTCCGAGCGCGCCTTGGGCCCGGGGGCTACTGTCGGCATTCTGGGAACGCGGGTCCCCAGACTTGCCTGCCTGCGGCCTGCGGCATGGCTCAAGTGGGGGCCCAATGTAGCCCAGCTTCATCAGCTCAAGCTCAAGACCCTCGCGAGGGGATGAGCCTCGCGGGGCGGACGACAGGAAGCTTCCACAGGAGTAGCCTCCTCCGGCAGGCTCGCGAAGAGGCAGAGAGATCAAGGCAGGGTACCTCCCGAGGAGCACGTGACGCAAGCCATGATGATCAGGACCAGGCGGGCGCCAGGCGGGCGCCGGCCTGCGCAGTGTCCTTGTTTCCCTTTCGGTGCAAAGGGGGCAAGCACAGACCAAGGCATCAGGCAAAGGTTATCGTTTCGGTGCAACAAGACCAAGACCAGCAGAACGACATGATGGAGGTCACCGTGGAGCCCAGGGCGGCGTCATCGTCAGAGCCTTTGGCAGCCGAAGACTAACTTTAGTCAGGATAAGTGTACTAGATGTTCCCCTTCAAAATGGCCAATTGTTGGCGCCCTTCCCGCTCATTATTTGGGAAGTGTACCCCAGGGCCTCCCTCTATAAATAGAACTAGCCACCCACAGGGTAGAGCCATCTAGACACATCGGGCATCTATCTCAAGGAGATGCGTAGACTAGAGAGAAGCGACTGAACTCACCATAGCAGTTCATCGCACCAGCCCAAGAACAGCCCCTCGCGAGGCTGTTCTCCCTTTGTACTGTTCATCATCAGCCCCTGAGGCAATCCACTACACCACACACTAGAGTAGGGTATTACACCACAATGGTGGCCTGAACCAGTATAAATCTCGTGTCTCTTGTGTGTTCATCTTTCTAGCCTAGATCCTTTGCGAGACTTAGACGCGTGAGCTGTTAGGGGAAAGATCTTCGTGCGCACCCCAGTGTTCAAACTTCAAGGGTCTGCCGGAACCCGAAATCCGACACCTTCGGCCTCCCCATGCGGGGCGGCCTTCCTTTTCTTCTCCCCCTCGGTTTGGGGGGAGGGTTTTCCTCTTCCTCCTCCTCGTTGTCGTTGGAGGAGTGCGCCTTGGTGCCTTCAGATGATGAGTCCAACACCACCTTGCGCTGGAGACCTTTCCTGGTCCCCGTGGCCTTCTTCTTGGCCTTCTTCTCCGGCACCTCGTAGGGTGCCGGAAACAGCATTTCCGTTAAGAGAGCTGTTTTTGGATCTTCAGGTAGTGGAGCTGGACAATCGATCTGCTCCGCTATCGCTACCCAGTCCTGTTGAATCAGCATGGAGGTTTAGATTCCTCCCTCAAACATACTGGGAAAAGCGCATCTTGTGAAATAGAGATAGCTTACCTGATTGGCGCGGCGCTTTGCGCTGAGTCCGCGATCCTCTGTAAGGGGAGGAGGCACCTCGGCGGCCTTGAACAGCACCTTCCAGACGTCTTTGTGCGTCGTGTCAAAAAGCTTGCACAGCATTTGGTGTTCGTCCGGGTCGAACTCCCACATATTGAATGCCCGTCTTTGACACGGGAGGATCCGGCGGAAGAGCATGACCCGGACCACGTTGACAAGCTTGATTTTCTTGCTTATCATATTCTTGACACAGTTCTAGAGTCCGGTCGGCTCCGCTGGCTCACGCCAGGCTAAACCCTTCCTTTTCCAGGAGGTAAGCCGCATGGGGATGCCAGATCGAAATTCGGGGGCCGCTGCCCAGTTTGAGTCGCGCGGCTCGGTGATATAGAACCACCCCGATTGCCACCCCTTCACGGTCTCCACATAGGAGCCTTCGAGCCAGGTGACGTTGGGCATCTTGCCCACCATGGCGCCTCCGCACTCCGCTTGCTAGCTGACCACTATCTTTGGCTTCACATTGAAGATCTTCAGCCACAAGCCGAAGTGGGGCTTGATGCAGAGGAAGGCCTCGCACACGACGATAAACGCTGAGATGTTGAGGATGAAATTGGGGGCCAGATCATGGAAATCTAGCCCATAGTAAAACATGAGCCCACAGACAAATGGGTGGACAGGAAATCCCAGTCCGCGGACGAAGTGGGCAAGAAACACAACCCTCTCATGGGGTTCCGGAGTTGGGATGATCTTCCCTGCGTCCGGGAGCCGGTGCGCGATGTCTGCGGCCAAGTATCCGGCCTCCCGGAGCTTCGTAATGTCCTCCGTAATGAAGGAGGCCATCCACTTGCCTCCCGCTTCGGACATGTTTGGAATGGCTTTATGGAGAAGGTGAGAACTTGGGCGCTGGAGCTCGAGCGTGCGAGAATGGATGAGTGAAGGAAGAAGAAGGCGTGGGTGAAAAAGGGGAATCCCTATCTCTTTATAAAGGAGGTAGAAACTGTGCGCCTCCCCACTTGCTCGTTAAATTCGCTTATTCCCCAAGCGCCATGATTGATGGCATGGTTGGGTTACCCACACCCATATTGATAAGAATCCCGTGATAAGGGGACACGATCTCTGCTTCGACAAGACGTGCCAAGGAAACCGCCTCGCAATATGTGCAGTAGTTGGTTGAGAAAAACGGTTCGAATAATGACCGCGTCGTGGCGTGATGTCACGCTATGAAAAGTTGTCAGCAGATTAGATTTGTGGAATACTGTGCTCTCTACGATGGTATGTGGAATTTGTTTTGCAGAGCTGGACACGATCCTTGTGTTCAAAATCTTCTATTGAGCATTCAGAGAAGGAATCCGCCTTGCCATGCCGAAGACAATCTGCGCGCCGGACTCATCGTCATTGAAGCCTGGTTCAGGGGCTAATGAGGGAGTCTGGGATTAGGGGGTCCTCGGATTGCCGTACTATATACTTTGGCCAGACTGCTGGACTATGAAGATACAAGATTGAAGACTTCGTCCCGTGTTCGGGTGGGACTCTCCTTTGCATGGAAGGCAAGCTTGGCAATTCGGATGTGTATATCTCCTTCTCTGTAACCGACTGTGTGTAACCCTAGCCCCCTTCAGTGTCTATATAAACCGGAGGGTTTAGTCCGTAGGACAACATACAATCATAATCATAGGCTAGCTTCTAGGGTTTAGCCTCTACGATCTCGTGGTAGATCAACTCTTGTAATACTCATATCATCAAGATCAATCAATAAGGAAGTAGGGTATTACCTCCATCGAGAGGGCCCGAACCTGGGTAAACATTGTGTCCCCTGCCTCCTGTTACCATAAGCCTTAGACGCACAGTTCGGGACCCCCTCCCCGAGATCCTCCCGTTTTGACACCGACAACGGTGCATTAACTTCTACCTTGTTTCTTGTTTCTATCCATATCAACCAATAAGAGATGAGAGGTGTGCATGCTTTTAATGACTTTAGACTACCAAACACGACATGCAGTGGCTAGTTCATTACATGCAATGTTATTAATTAGAAAATAAACATTAAGGCCCTTCCCAGTGCTCCATGGTGTACAGGTGCTAAGGGTGCCACATAGGCAAGAAAGTGATGTGGCAAAGCAATTATGGAGGAGAGAGAGCATTATGGTGACCCCAGGAGGAAACGGTGCTAAGCGCGTGGACCTATGCAGAATGACTATCAACCAATGGATGATGGAGTTTAATTGTTAAACAATTCAATGAGGGAAGCTTAGCTACAAAAGTTAAGCACCAATGCATTGGAAGTTGCCTAAGATGACTTACTCACCTAGATGGAGGGAGTAGCAAGTACTAGTACTACTACAATAGTGGGCTCAAATAGCAATTTTGTCTCATGCAAGAGCCTGGCTATATGCGTGCTCCAAGGCACCGCACCACGCGAGCGTTCGCAACTGCCACGTTCGGGTTGTGCTTGGCTCTTCGCCTCTTTGAGAAGACGAACAATGGTGTTACTCCTACTTATACAGTATTGAATCCACTGCTGCATGTCCGTCCACCTCGTGCGGGAGGGATAGGGTGTAGCGAAAGCTTCTACTAGTCCTGCCAGCCACCACGCTCATGCGCGAGGGAGGGACGCAGCTTCATTGACATACTGCTCCTGCCTTTGCGTCTATGACAGGTGGGCCCAACAGGTGGTTGGCCCACCTGTCATCCAGCCAAAGGAAGGTGCAGTTAAGGCACCGGAGCTTAGTCCGCGAGGGAGAGGGCGTTGTAGTAATCAAACTTCTCGGTCTTGTACGAGTTGACGCGACACATCAAAGCACTGCACACGATATAAGTCTTATTACACATTTCAAACGGACTACAACATACAGATGTATGTAGACATATTTTGCTTCGTATGTAGTCACTTGTTGCAATCTCTAAAAAGACTTATATTTGGAAATGGAGGAAGCACAACGCATGCATGCAATGCCGTGACTTTCCTTTTGATACTTGCATGTGTTGATTTGATGCACCTTGCCAAATTTTGACTATAAATTTAACTAACCAAATTTTCATGCATGTCACAAAAAATTACAGGGTTGTTTGGATTGTGACTATGTTTGTCTTATGTTGCCACATTATTTTTCCCACACTTGCCACACTTGCCTAACTTGAGTTGCTCAAATTGTTAGACACACTTTGGCTTGCCTAAGGGAATCTTGCCACACTTTTTTTGTCTATGACATGTGGGATTCACTGCTAACAAAAAAATTCTTGTCTTAGGTGTGGCTAATAAAAAAGACTTATATTTAGGAATGGAGGGAGTAGAAAATATAAATAATAATGCATGTTGGGGCAACCCACGTTTCCGATAATTTTAGCCGTGGGCTTGTTCACAATTTTTACAAGGGGGTGGCTATTCATTTAATGGAGGGACTTGTACCAGACTTGAACGATACAAAGTGCAACCTGGCACACCGTAACACCACTTGGAACAAGTGGGTAGCTATCTCAAAAAACAATCAACAACTAAAAAAATGGTGACCTGGCACGTAGTGCACAATTTTAAATGATTGTTTTGATGGAGTGAAAAAGGAAAACTACCCCACTACGTATATATAGGCCAGAGCCTCCGCGCTTGCTTGCTAGGGATGCTCTATTCACACACTCTCATCCTCTCCTGATCTAAACAAGATAGGGGTGGTAACACTGTCTTTCTCCCTTCAAAAAACACTGTATTTCTATCCTCACCACTGGTTACAGATCCGGACGTATCCCCCTCTGCCAGTGAAGGGGAGGAGGGGCAGCCTTTAGGCCGTCGTCGACAGCGAGGGAGGAGACCCACTGCCGGCCGCACCATTATCTCTGGCCGAGCGCCGGCACGGGAGGTCCTCCGATCCCTTCATCGTTGCCCTAGTGTGGGCGGATCCGGCCTCCCGCCGCCCACCTATCCACATCCCGACGACCTTCAGGTATATCTTCGTTCGAAACTGCCTTAGCTCTACTTCCCCAACTCTTTACGTCACTGCATGTGCATCATTTTCAGAATGGAACAGTTGGTTCATTTTGGTGGAACTGCACAAAGGGTGATCTGTGTTCCAATCCTCATCATCCATATTGGCGACATAACTTTCCTTTAGGTAAGAATGATATTTCATGCATGTGTTCATCTCTATTTTCCGACTGCCATGAGAAAATAAAGCTATTTTTACTAGTACACTTGTACTCCCTCACTGACAAAACCAATTCTGAAATAGAAGGCCAATCATGTACTTGGTTTCACAAACTTGTGAGGAGAAAGAGAAACAGAGCATGAAGAGGAAGAAGAAGAAGAATAAACAGTGCAAAGGCGATCTTGCTGAAGACAGAGGCCTCAGTCGAGGCCATTCAAGGGCTCCGGCAATGACTACCTTACATGTGAGACGATCCTTCAGGGAGCCCTTCCACTTCTGTTGTCTCACTTAATTAATTTGGAGTACTTAAGTACCACTAATTTATTGCTGCCTAATTTTCCCGTCGGAGTTAAACAAATCTTTAGTAGGACCCTATGCTGAATCATGTACGCATGTATGTTTGTCTATGGAGGTGAATCATGTGGTAGAGCAGGGAGGAATATTATTAGTGTCATGAGATAATAGTGCTATTGTTTTGCATGTCAATTTATTGCCATTGGTTCAATGAGGCAATGTTTTGCGTATTGTCCATCATGATTTTGATGCTACTGTTATAGTAATATGCTAATGTCTTCCTATCCTTTCTCACTAAGCTAATGAAGGTTTCACCTTGTTCCTACTTGTGCAAACAGTGATCATGTTGTGCCAATCATACATTTTAGTGGAACTACACAAGACAATACAATGAACTGTATCCCAGCCAGTGCTTTAACTCTGCTGGAAGTTCTTGATAATCTTTCGATATAATCTCAGCACTGGTAAACAAGAGTGATTTCAACCATACATTTTAAGTGCAAAAAAAATATACTATTGAGTGATTCTAGTGAGTGCTTTATAATATCTTATGGGACTACATGAATAAGCTTTTTTTCTCAGGTTGGTACGGGCCTAAGGCCTTCATCCATATTAGTTTGCTGTCATCTCTATTTGTATCATGCTATTGTCATGAGAAACTCCGTCATCTTTGCACGTTAAAGTTTTGCAACCTATGATAAATGGCAATGCTTTGAGTGTTGAGCTAATTGGCACTGATTAAATAAACTAATACCTCTCTTTAAGCAAGACTACTATGTTGCTAACTTTACCCATTAAGATAATGAGGGTGCTTCTATTTGTTAGTGTATGTTTCATCAACTAGTCCCACTATTACAGTAATCTCACTCTCTCAATATATGTGCCAACAGGGATGCTCAATTTTGGTGGAACTGCACAAAAACTTTGGGTGCTTCATTGCCTCGACAACTTTCGTCCTTTCCTGTCAGTCGCTAATCTTGACCTGCTTTCTTCCTTTGCTGTCAGTCGCTTCGCTTATCTCGGCTTCCAGTCAAAGGAAATAGTAATTGATATGCTACCTCACATAGGTTGGTACTAGTCTTTATCCTGATTATTGTGCTTGTCATGTATTGGTAATTTGGTATTGTGCTACTATTTGCCGATTTTATAAAGGAGTAACTTGGAGCCTGAACTCGCAGGTAAATCATTGCATTGGGTTATTTCAGTAGAACCGCACAAAAAGATTAGATGGGCAGATACTTATGCTACTGCTATGTACTCCAAAGTTCACTCAGACAAGCATCAATGTTGACAAGAAGTGCCTATATTCATTCGAGTATCAACAGGCGTCAACGAGTTGTCAAACTCCAAGTATTAGGAGAGTGAACGCCAAAAATATTGCTTGGCGCATAGCCCAGAAGAACACAGTCCAGTCTTTGGTCCCAACTTGTGCCTTTTGGTTATCGGCAGATATGGTAGCAAACTGTATGGCATGGAGTCTAAAGATTCCAGATAAGTTGGTTGACACATATATTTATCTAGCACTTAATCAGTCTACATGCCAGGGATGCTCCATTTCAGTTGAACTGCACAAAAAATTTGGGTGGTTCATTTTCTCAACCGCCTCCTTTCTCGTCTGCAATGTAGAATTTTGGCGAGCTACAGGACCAAGATGAGCTAGTAAACTAGTTGGATGAAAGTAGTGGCCAAGTTGCTCAAACCTCCCTTGGCACGAGGCCACTATTTGGGGATAAACCTACAAGCAAAGTTCAGATTGTCTGTGCTGCCTCTTATGTACTCGAAAGTTTACTCGTACAAGCATTAATATTAGGAAGAAGTACCTCCGACTGAACACCATTTACCAGTCTGTACCCTAGGTAATTAAAGTTCGTCCATGGATCATATTGGTTGTGATCTCAATCATTTGGATGCATAAACATACTGAACATGTGTATATCTGAATCTTTTTGTGAATTATGTATGAATATTGTCATGTGATCTATCAATCATTTGGATGCATAGACATGCTGAACTTGTGTATATATGCATCTTTTGAGTTGTTGATAGTGAATGTTGGCTATGAACATGAACGCGTCCTGTGAACTTGAGTTTGATACGAATGTTTACCTTTTCTGTTGTACTTGTGTGTGAATTTGTTAGTATGCCTACTGTGGGGTATGTGACGTGTGGGTGTCAATGGCACACCTTCTTCCCGAGAAGAATTGCACCTGCTTTGTTAGGGTAGCAACGGCGCATTAGCTCTTTTTAATCTTTTTATTACTCTGTCTTCCCCCCTCCCCTGCTCTACCCATGGCATAATGTTTTCGGCCTCAAAACAAACATAGTACTGCGTTGTTTTAGGGGCTTGATGAAAAATCGAGTGCTGGTTTCTGTAGGTTTGCCCACCCAGCAAATGGGCTGCTGGTCCACCACGATGGACTGGGAGGCTAAAAATACAAGTTGTATGGTGCAGAGGCAAGTAAAAAAAGCCATCGAGAGCCATCCACTGAAGAAAAAAAATCGCTCCTGATGTACTTCTTCAGTCGTGCCGCCAGACCTCTCTTTAATCCAGTTCGCTCGGGGATCTAGTATTTTTTTTCTAGAGGGCGAACAAGTATCAGCTAGGCCTAGGTTTTGTGTTTTAACATGCGTAGCCCATGACATATGGAGACAGTGGTTTCAACTTATTTTTTGAGGTCCATACCGGCCTATGGGTTTTTTCTTAAAGATCGGCATCCCAATGTATTTTTTTAATAAAACGCATGTCTCTGTTCTATTTATCTATATATAAGAATAATAATGCTGTGTCCAATTTATGTTTTCCCTTCTAACCACATTATATATATTTATATTATTACTATTATCGTATATTTTATAGAGACTTGTATATACATTGTAAAAACATCCCACGTGTTATTAACTTATAGAAGTAAATGTTTAACAGAAGTTGGCAAGGAAAATCCTGGTTGTTTTTGACTCACAGGCAAGGAAATCCTGGTGATTGCGTACAACAGCTTGCGAAGATTTTAAGGACCAATGTAATAATAACACGCTCATTTTTATTTTGAGCAATAACTCGGTAATTTGTTAATTATATATATAAAAATTTTGCCTCACCGGTTTATTTTTTCATATTAATTGCTCTTTCTAACATAACATTATATATATAACAAGCCCAACTAATTTGTGTATTTCAAGGAAGTGCAAATGGGCTGGGATTTCTTGGAAAATATAAATGGGCCTGATTGACGCGAAACTATTTGTTCACCCAGCCCAGCAAATGGATTGTACCTTCTTGAAAACATGGGTTAAATATATGCCACATTTTTGCAGGCTAACATGTGGGCCAATAGGTCGAAGCCTACGCAGGGTGTTGTCAACTTGGTCAACAAATGATTATGACATCAACAACCATTGGATTTATATCCAACGGCTGGCATGCACCTTCAATCTCTCGTCTTCTTCCTCCAGCGTCGCCGGGACCGCCTGGTCCGGCCTCTGGTGGATAGTGGCTCTGCTTAGCACGCATCGCTGCGAAGTGCTACCCCACCGCCGGCCAGGCTATCCCTCCACCCCTCCACACCTCCTGTTATTCTCCACCGACTACAGCCCCACATCGCACCAGAACCAGTTATAACCCTTCTCCTCCTCTCAATCTGTGACTCCACTGCCGCATCTTCCCATCTCCGAGTCGTTCCCGTCCGGGGCCTCACCGTCCTCCACCGCCTTGCTACGCTCGGTGCAGCGTGGTCAACAAATGAGAGTCATCGGAAGAGGACTGTACGCGGAGAGCCTGACGGCTGGGACCCACAAGGTCCATGGTCACATGCAAGAAAAGTTCCTCCTTATTAAGCCGAAAAAATGTTTCCTCCACCTGACAGCTGGGACCCACCGGCTGTATCTTCGCACGGAAGGAAGTGCCTCCTTGTTATGCGAAAAATTTATTCCTCCTATTGATAGCTGGGAACGTCAGATATGGTGGCTGACTTGTGGGCCTACTAAGTAGACATGTACGCAGGGCTTTGTCAACTTAATCAACAAATGATTCTAGCAGCTAGAATGTTGGATGTTAATCCAACAGCCGTGCTCCTTCTTCAACCTCTGTTCTTGCTCCTATCTCCCGTGGGCCTCACCGCAGCTGTGTTGCCGTGCACCCGAACCAGTCAAGATTCCCACTCCTCTCCATCTGCGACTCCACTGCCCCGTCTTACCCATCTCCGGGTCGTTCCAGTCTAGGACCTCGCCATCGTCCACCGACCTTGGTGCGCTCGGCACGGTGTGGTCAACGTGGTCAACAACCAAGAGTCATCGGAAGATGACTGTACGTGAGAGGCTGACAGTGGGGACGCACCACGCCCATGGACACATGCATGCAACGGAACGCGGCATGGTCAACGTGGTCAAGGAGCGACTTCCATCGAAAGTGTAATGTACTTGGAGAGGCTGACAGTTGGGTCCACAGCCGCAGCAAGGAAGTGCCTCCTTATTACACAGAAAATAATAATTCATCCACCTAACAGCAGGGACACACTGGACGGGCCACCGTATTTTGCAAGAAAAATGTTTCCCCCCTGACTGCTAGGACCCACTTGATGGGCCATCGTATTTCACAAAAAAAACATTCCCCCTGCTGTCAGCTCAGACCCACTGGAAGTGCCTCCTTATTACGCAAAAAAAATGAATACTCCCCCTGCTAGCTGGGACCCACCATGGTGGGAGGCTGATTTATGGGCCTACTAAGTTGACGGGTTCGGAGGGCTTTGTCAACTTAGTCAATATGAACGATTCTAGCTCCAGTGACCATATGATGTTCATCCAACGGCCATAGTGCTTCTTCAACCTCTGGTCTTCTTGCTCCAGCCTCCCAAAGCAGTGCCGGTTGTGCCGCGTGCTCCTGCCTCCTGTGGCCGGCTGTGATGCCGTGGAGGCCTCACCACCCCCTACTACTCCCACCAGTGGCCAGGCCATCCCTCTACTCGCCCACACCCCCTGTTGTTCTGCGGCGACGGTAGCCTCACACCGCAGCCGAATGAGTGAATCCTCATACTCCTCTATGCATGGGCATCCACTGCCATGTCTTTCTAGGCTCCACGTCGTCCCCTTCCTAGGCCTCGCCGTCGTCCATCGCCCTGGTGCTCTCGGTGCGGCCTGGTTAACATGGTTAAGGAACACTTCCATCGGAAGAGTACTGTACGTAGAGAGGCTGACAGCTCGGTCCACGGCGGCCGCAAGGAAGTGCCTCCTTATTACAGCTCGGTCCACTGAGGGAGTCCTGGATTAAGGGGTCCTCAGACAGCTGGACTATATACTTTGGCCGGACTGTTGGACTATGAAGATACAAGATTGAAGACTTCGTCCTGTGTCCGGATGGGACTCTCCTTTGCGTGGAAGGCAAGCATGGCGATTTGGATATGAAGATTCCTTTCTCTATAACCGACTCTGTGTAACACTAGCCCCCTTTGGTGTCTATATAAACCGGAGGGTTTAGTTCGTAGGACAACAACAATCATAACCATAGTCTAGCTTATAGGGTTTAGCCTCTACGATCTTGTGGTAGATCAACTCTTGTAATACTCATATCATCAAGATCAATCAAGCAGGAAGTAGGGTCTTACCTCCATCGAGAGGGCCCAAACCTGGGTAAACATTGTGTCCCCACCATTAGCCTTAGACGCACAGTTCGGGACCCCCTACCCGAGATCCGCCGGTTTTGATACCGACATTAGTGCTTTCATTGAGAGTTCCACTATGTTGTCACCATAAGTCCTGATGGCTCCTTCAATCATCCACAACAATGCCGTCCAGGGTGGAGTTTTCCTCCTTGGACAAATCTTCGTATTCGGTGGCTTCGCACTGCGAGCCAGCTCGCTTGGCCATCTGGAGTAGATCTACAGCTACGCCCCTGGCCATCAAGTCAGGTTTGGAAGCTTGAACTACACCACCGACATTCGCGGAGACTTGATCTTCGACGGATTCAAGCCTATGACAGCCGCGCCCTGCTACCACGATGAACATGACCTAAATCTATCACCAGACTCTGTGAGGGAGACTGCGCCTGTAACCGCACTGGCGTTAGATCCAGAGCAGAGCACGCCAGCCGAGGACGGGAGGCTCAACCTCGCCATAGAAGCCATGGACTCAACGGCGCTAGAGCCCAACACAGATCTGACCTCTAACAAGACCTGTGTCATCGGAACCTCAGACTCGTCCCCGGCCATAGGCTCCGAACCGCGTGTATCCGCACCCATCGAATCTGACCGGGCGCCGATCTTAGAGTTCAGCTCCGCGGACATCTTCCAACACTCACCCTTGGGCGACGTGTTAAACTCATTAAAATCCCTCTCCTTGTTAGGGGATTCTTGGCTGAACTATGTCCGGCTTGAATGGGAAGCGGACGACGAAGAGCTTCGTTGCGCACCCACCACCCACTTGATAGCCACTGTCGATGATTTAACCGACATTCTAGATTTTGACTCCGAAGACATCGACGGTATGGATGACAATGCCGGAGAAGAACAGGAACCACCGCCCACAGGGCGCTAGACATCCACCTCCTCATACGACATATACATGGTGGATACACCCAAAGAAGACAACGACGACGACAAAAAGGACCCAGTCGAGGATAAAACTCCTGGAAAGCAGCCAAAGCGCCAACGTTAACGGCGCCGCTCGAAACCATGCCATGGTAAAAATAATGATACCAGCACAAGAGCGAATAGCACCCCGGGTGACGCCGAAGACAATAAAGAAACCGCGAACCCAACAATGGAGCTAGACAAGCAAGGTAATGGCAAAAATAGTCCGGGGCCCCTGTCCGATCACAGCGATTCTGAAGACTCCAGTTACGAACCTGTCTCCGAAGAGGAGAGCAGTCGGGGTGACGATGCATTCATCATCCCGGAAGAACAACTGGAACAACAGCACCTCCACCAGAGACTTATTTCCACCGCGAGGAACTTGAAAAAGCATAAGCAACGGCTTAAAGTAGCATAGGATACACTCAATGATAAATGGAACGAAGCGCTCGACACTAAGGAAAAATATAGCGGTAATCACCAAACAAATAGCTACCCCAAACGCAAACTGCTGCCCAAATTCGACGACGATGCTATCGCGCCCATACCACCGAATAGCAATACAGCCGATCAGCCAGGCCGACCACCTCGTAATTGAGGCAGAGCGGCCAAGAACGCCGCACACAAAACCACACCCCCTACCCATAATGGAAAGGAGGTTGCAACCCAGAACCAGAAACACGATTTACGTGAGGACCTGGACAAAGGAGCTGGCAGAACCAGGTCCATTTATGGATCCAGGGAACGCGTTCTCGCACAGGATCGGGGCCATCAAATCAAACATGCAGGTAACCTACCAGTTCAGAACCAACACCGAACACTGCAACCGTCGGGCCCGCGGCGCGACACAGCCAAATACAGGGGTGCTGCACACCCCTTGTGCTTCACCGATGAGGTGCTGGATCATGAATTTCCAGAAGGGTTTAAACTCGTGAACATCAAGGCATACGACGGAATGACAGACCCTGTGGTCAGGATAGAAGACTTTATTCTTCACATCCATATGGCTCGCGGAGACGATCTCCGCGCCATCAAATACCTACCCCTCAAGATAAAAGGACCAGCTCGGCACTGGCTGAAAAGCCTCCCCGAAAATTCCATTGGAAGCTGGGAAGAACTTGAGGATGCTTTCAGGGCCAATTTCCTAGGGATCTATGTCCGACCTCCGGATGCAGACGATCTAAGTCACATAACCCAACAACCCGGAGAGTCAGCCCGTAAGCTTTGGAACCGGTTTCTCACTAAAAAGAACCAAATCGTCGATTGTGCGGACGCCGAAGCCTTAGCATCTTTTAAGCACAGTGTTCGGGATGAATGTCCAACCAGACACCTAGGCCAGGAAAAGCCAGGGACAATGGGAGCCCTAACTAGACTCATGACCCGCTTTTGCACGGGAGAGGACAACTGGTTGGCCCGTAGAAGCACCAGCGACCCGGGCACATCTGAAGTCAGGGACGATAATGGAAAGCCATGAAGAAAGAAAAACAAACATCAGAACAACAGAGAAAGCCCGGACAATACAGTGGTGAACACCGGATTCAGGGGCTCCAGACCCGTTCAACAGAAAAAGTCAATTAAAGGCAGCAGAGATGGTCCATCTAGTCTAGATAAAATTCTCGAAAGGCCCTGCCAGATTCATGGCACCCCCGACAAACCAGCCAATCATACCAACAGAGAGTGTTGGGTCTTCAAATAGGCCGGCAAGCTCAACGCCGAACACAAGGGGAAGGGACCGCAAAGCGAAGACGTGGACGAATCTCGCCAGCCGAATATGGGGGGACAAAAGAAATTTCCACCGAAGGTTAAAACAGTAAACATGATCTATGTCACTCATATCCCAAAGAGGGAGCGCAAACGCGCACTCCGGGACGTATATGCTATAGAGCCTGTCGCCCCCAAATTCAACCCATGGTCGGCCTGTCCGATCACTTCTGATCGCAGGGACCATCCGACTAGTATCCGTCACAGGGGTCGGCTGCCTTGGTGCTCGACCCAATAATCAACGGATACCACCTCACCCGAGTCCTCATGGACGGCGGCAGTAGCCTCAATCTGATATATCAGGACACTGTCCGCAAGATGGGGATAGACCCGTCAAGAATCAAGCAAAGCAGCACTACCTTTAAAGGAGTAATACCAGGCATAGAGGCCCGCTGCACGGGCACCCTAATTTTGGACGTCGTCTTTGGCTCCCCCGACAACTTTCGAAGTGAGGAATTAGTCTTCGACATTGCTCCGTTCCGAAGTGGCTATCACACACTACTTGGGCTAACGGCCTTCTCCCGTTTCAATGCAGTCCCGCACTACTCTTATCTTAAGCTCAAGATGCCTGGACCACGTGCAGGTATCACGGTGACCGGAAGCACAGAGTGTTCTCTTCATACAGAAGAATACGCGGCGGCTCTAGTAGTCGATGCACGAAGCGGCCCTTTCAAGCCGAACAGCTCATCGGTCCTCAAGACCATGGACACAGCCAAACGTGTTCGGTACACACCTATGTGTAAAAGCTCAGATAAACCTGCTCTTGGTTAGCAGCCCTGCCCCCATAGATCGCCCCGTAAGAAGACTGTATATGTTTTCCCGTATACATAAATATACACTCAAAAGTCCTTGGGTAGCGGTGGGGGCACCCTGCACGTAAGAAGTCTATAGTTTGGCTTGACCCTATTCGGACTTTGGAGGCTATAGTTCGCGGTTCATCAAAACCAACAAACTATACCCACGGCCATACCAGATTTTTTCACCTGGTTCTTTCTCTTTTACAGATAGGCCATCATGATATACCCTTCAAGGACATGGCACAACGGAGACAAAGGCACAGACGTGCAACAGGGCCCCGTTTCAAGGTTTCTGTTTACATTAAGACCCTGTGTAAACCTTTTATTTTATTTTATTTTATTTTCATCTCTTGTTGTTATATACCCTCTTGGCATATAAAACGCCCTGGATATGGGCAGTACTTGCGAACTTACAATTCGCCGTACTAAAATGGATGTGATAGAAGAAGCCAAGTAGTGTGCTTTGAGAACTATATTCTCACCATAGGCGCTCTCTCCTCACGCCGGGTCGTAGCACGTGCTTTGAATTTAGGGTTCATTACCGGGGGCTGTACCCAGCCCAGTACATATTGAAAAGTCCGAATACCTTCGGGAGTGTTCGGCGTCGCGAGTTTTGGCCTTAAATGCATCAGCTCCGAATCATGTCTTGGGTCAATAGTTGGGTTTGCCCGGCTCTGGTGTTTGCTACCTTATGTTCCGTTCTATCGGCTAAGGCGGCCAAGGGAGAACTACTGCGATAGTGCCCTGGTTCATCCGGACGAGCACCTCAGTAGAGAAAGCCAAAAACTGACTGTCATGATAAGGCGAGAGCTGGTCAACCACTCGATGACTCAGCGGAATCTTCACGATTCCTCCGCATTAACGAAGGACCAGTTTCCTGGTCATGTATGTAAACGCACCGTATTCGGATAAACACGGACATACCAGGGGCTATATAGTAGCCCCACCATCAAACTCCTATTGCTAAGTGAAAGTGTTAAAGCTCTATAGTCTGATTACCTAGTTCGACGCACTAACACCTCCTTAAACGGACCAAGACATTGGGTCAAGTGTGATCCAGTGCTTTTCCGAACACCCCCGTGTTATACATATATACATCAACGGCCGCACAGGAGGCACTAAAATACTTTACGGGCAAAAGTATAAACACTGCCTTCATTATCATAAGCATCGCTTTTACAATTTGGACACATGTTACTCGAACATAACATTCTTTGAGCGCTGACCCTCTATCAAGCAGGCACCCTCTAGTACTTCTTCAAAATATTGATTTGGCGTGTCCTTACCCCCGGGCGGACTCCCGTTTGCAATATCGGTGGCCCTCATCTTCGCCCAATACATCTTCACGCAGGCAAGGGCCATCCGTGCACCTTCTATGCACGTTGTTCGCTTGACAGCGTCGATATGCGACACCGCACAAACAAGTTGCTGCACTAAACCAAAATAACTGTTCGCAGTTGCTCCCCCATGCCACAGCCGGTCCATGACAGCCTTCATGGCAAGTCCGGATATCCTGTGGAGCTCGGCCCATTCGTCCATCTGCTCATTCAACAGCAGCGGATGCCTTGGCATGCTAAACTACAACCAGAAAAGTCGTTCCGCTTCATGGCCTTCTTGGGCCTGGAAAAACTGCGTTGCATCAGAGGCACTCTTCGACAAGTCCAAATATGCATCCAGAGAACTCCACATTTGATCAAGCGGGGAATACTTCGGATCGCCGAACTTAGTTCGTAATAAAAAGGGCTTCCCAGCCGTGATCTCCCCGGCTTGCCGGATCTCCTCCCGGGCCGCTCTGGCCTCTGATCGGGTTTCCTTTGCCGCCTGTAAGGCCTTTTCAAGGTCAGCCGCTTTTTCTTTGGTCTCTTCATCGAGAAGCGCATATTTGTTAGCGGCATCCCTTAGCTCGAGCGCCATGTTGGATATTTTCTCCTCACTCAGGCGATGAGCAGCCTGTTCGACTTTTAATTCACCAACTGCCTTCTCGGCAGCTGTGTTGCTTATCCTGGCTTGCTCCTTGGCCCGGGAAAGCTCAGCCCGAAGGGTCTCCACGGTGGCAGCAGCATCTGCAGTCAATCATACTATAAATTCTGGCGTCATGCTCTAATACTCACTGACCGCCCAAAATACATACCTTGCGCCCCATCAATCCGCTTGTTCACAAGCGTGATGTCATCCTCCGCCACATCAAGTTGCCGCTTCAGTTCGGCAAATTGGGCAGCCCGGGCATGGGCCAGGGCCGCAGCCGCCTGTATACAAATTAGCACAATTATTACCTGAGCATATTTGTCTTTTGATCCTCTGATCGTCACTAGTTGGTGGGCAACCAGAGTCTTAGGGGCTACTATCTATACAAAGTGCACATTGCGTCCACAGTACAAAACAAGAGGCTACATTACGTACCTCAAAGCCTCTTAGCAGGCTCATAATGGCTTCATTCAATCTGCTTTTTGCGGACGAAATCCTCTCAATCACCGTACCCATTAAGGTACGATGTTCCTCTGAGATAGGCTCTTGCCGCAGAAGATCCGTCCATGTGTCTGGTTGTATATCGGATGGTCCAGGGCTTTTGTTGTTGGTCTCTCTAGAAGCCGAACACCCCAGACCTCGGGCAACCGAAGAGTCATCCTCTGGCCTGGCAGCTCCTTCGCGGGTCGGGAGAAATCCTCCGAGACGACACCTCAAGGTCGTCCGCCTTATGGGGCGGGGAAGTGTGGGGCGGCATTTCGCTCTCCATCATCTCTGGAAGAAGATCCCCCGAGGAAGAAGATGTTGAGGGAGGCTATAGGCCGAACTGCAAAACATACATCTTAAAAACATTACCCTCACAAACAGGCAAAGAACGGGTTTGCTTATTAAAAACCATTGTTCACTTACGGTTCGGCTGAGGGCTGGCCCCCTTGGGGGCACTGTGCGGTAATATGGCCTCCCGAATTCGGGACCACTAATAGGGATTTATTCCCTCGCTTGGAAGCCTCTACCTTCAGGTCTTCGGGAGTGACTCTTTTCTTCTCGTTGGGGGAGGGAATGACAGATTCTCCTCCATGTTCACCCTCCGACACGGGGGTTCCGATTTCTTTGGATATGGTGCATGACGCGCCTCCAGTATGAAGGCCGCTTTGTGCCTCTCCACTTCTATCCTTTTCTTCCCTCGACGGCACTTGATAGGGTGCCGGAGCCAGCATTCTGGTTAACACCGGGTCTGCTGAGTTTTCGGGTAGAGGGGCCGAACACCTGATCATCTCCACCTTCCTTACCCAGCCCTGGTAGAGTATGGTTTTCCAAGTTTTGTTATGAGGAACTTGAGCTAAAAAGGTGTTCGGAAATTGAGTACTTACCAGGAAATCCGGATGGTTGCAGTCGAGGCCTGCGTCCTCAGTGGTGTCCGGACACCTTTTTCGTGACCCGAAGACTAGTTCATACATCCCTTCGAGCATTGTGCCGAAGAAGCATTGGACGGTCTGCGGTCCTTCTGGATTGAATTCCACATACGGAGAGGTCAGCGCTGGCATGGCAGGACCCGACGGACTAGCATAATCTGAATTACCTTGACCTGGTCGATGTCCTTCTTAATAAGGTCTCGAATGCGGCTTTGCAGTATTGAACTTCTTCTAGCGATCCCCAGTCTAGCCTCTTGTTAACCCACGATGCAAGATGTGGCGGAGGGCCGGATCGGAAGGTGGGGGAAGCCACCCACTTAGTACTGCGAGGCTCCGTGATATAAAACCACTCCTGTTGCCATAGGCCGAAAGTTGCGGTGAAGGAACCCTTTGGCCAGACGACGCCGGCTGATTTGCTTATCAGAGCACCTCCGCACTCTACGTGTCTCCCATCTATTATCCTCGCCCTTACGTTGAAGGCCTTGAACCATAAGCCAAAGTGTGGAGGGATACGGAGGAAAGCCTCACATGCGATGATAAATGATGAGATGTGAAGGAGGGAGTCCGGAGCTAGATCATGGAAATCTAGTCCGTAGTAAAACATGAGCACTCAAACGAAGGGATTGAGGGAGAAACCTAGCCCCCGAAGGAAGTGGGGGATGAATACGACCCTCTCATTAGGCCTAGGAGTAGGGATAACCTTCCCTACTACAAGAAGCCTGTGAAGGATTTCCGTGGTCAAGTACCTCGCCTCCCTGAGCTTCATGATGTCCTGATAGAGGAAGCCGTCCACCGGCCCTGAAGGCCGGATCCGGACATGGCCTGGGGTTCGAAGCAACTGGTTAAGCCTTAGGTGGTGGAGCTCGAGGCAAGAGGAGGAGGGAGTAGCGTAGTATGGAAAGGCGGGTCTCGGCCTCCATATAAAGATGACGAATAACAAACGTCCCGTACGTGGCCTTAAAACATGCCTATTCCCAAGGAATCATACCAACGGAACGGTTGGGTTACCCACGTCCGTGTTGATGAGAATCCCATGATAAGGGGACATGATCTCCTCTTCGACAAGACATGCCAATAAAACAGCCTCGCGAAGTGTGGAGCGGCAGGCCGGTAAAACGATTCGAATTAATGATAGGACAAGGACGTAATGTCGTGTTGTAACAGTTGTCAGCGGATTGACTCGTGAGAACATTATGCTGTCCACGGTGGTATATGGAATTTGTTTTGCAGAGACGGACACGATTCTTTTGTTCAAGATCTACTTTGAAGTATTCGGAGAAGGAACCCGACTTGCAATGCCAAAGACAATCTGCACGCCGGACTCATCGTCATTGAAGCCTGGTTCAGGGGCTACTGAGGGAATCCTGGATTAAGGGGTCCTCGCACTGTTGGACTATGAACATACAAGATTGAAGACTTCGTGTCGTGTCCGTATGGGGCTCTCCTTTGCGTGGAAGGCAAGCATGGCGACTCGGATATGAAGATTCCTTTCTCTATAACCGACTCTGTGTAACCCTATCCTCCTTCGCTGTCTATATAAACCGGAGGGTTTAGTCCGTAGGAAAACAACAATCATAACCATAGGCTAGCTTCTAGGGTTTAGCCTCTATGATCTCATGGTCGATCAACTCTTGTAATACTCATATCATCAAGATTAATCAAGCAGGAAGTAGGGTATTACCTCCATCGAGAGGGCCCGAACCTGGGTAAACATTGTGTCCCCCGCCTCCTGTTACCATTAGCCTTAGACGCACAGTTTGGGACCCCCTACCCAAGATCCGTCGGTTTTGACACCGACACCCACTAGACGGGCCACCGTATTTCACGAAAAAACGTTTTCCCCTAACTGCTGGGACCCACCAGCTACATCTTCGCACGCAAGGAAGTGCGTCCGGGAAAAAAAATGATTCACCCCCTGACTGCTGGGACCCACCAGCTACATCTTCGCACACAAGGAAGGGCCTGACAGTCGGGACCCACCTAGTCGAAGCGTACGTAGCGTTGTCATTTTTGTCACGAACATGTACGTACATACTGGTTGATGTAGAGGCGCGCACGTGTCGTAGTTGAGGCGCGCACGTAGCATGTACACGTATGTACAGCGACCAATGTGCAAGAAAGAAAATACGGCCACATACGTACATACGGGCGGGGTCTCGAACGCTTACTCGTGCATACGTACGGCTAGGGCTCGTGTACATGGCTGGGTCGGAACGGAGAAACTGCGTCGTCGTCGTGTTCATGGGGAGGCAACGAAATGTGTCGTGTTCATGGGGAGGCAACAGAATGCATCGTGTTCATCGGGAGGCAACAGAATGCGTCGTGTTCACCGGGAGGCAACGGAACGCCTGGGAGCCAACCGGCTTGGACGGAACAGCCAATGGAAACGAGGCCTAGCGTACCACAGAACGAAGGAAACGACCTTGTGTTCGACCGGCCACGTTCGAAACGGGATCCTGTTCATCAGGAGGGGTCTCGCGTACCGCAAAACGGAGGAAACGGACTTGTGTTGGACCTCCTATGGTCGAAACGGGGTCCTATTGATCGGGAGGGGTGTGGCGTACCGCAAAACGGAGGAAACGAAGAGCGCTACGGTCGAAATGGGGGTCCTGTTCATCGGGAGGGGTGTGGCGTATCACAAAACGGGACTCCACAGGATACTATTCATCTCCACCGTCGACCTCCTCCAGCCTCCACGGGCTACTGTTCATCCACCGTCGACCTCCTCCAGCCTCCCCTGCAACTGTTCATCCAGCCCCCACCGCGCGCTACTCCACCGGCTATTGTTCAACCACCCTCTCCACGGGCTCCTGTTCAACCACCCACCATGGGCTACTATTCATCCACCCCTCCACCGTCTACTGTTCATCCAGCCTTCCACGGGGTCGTCCTCTTTATCCAGCCCTCCACGGGTTCCTGTTCATCCAGCCCCAATAGGCTTGATCGATCGGGGTCTTGTTCATCCAGAGGCAACACCACGGGGTCTTGTTCGTCCACCCCCCCGGGAACTGTTCATCCAAACCCCCAGCAACGCTCACTGTTCATCCAAACCCCCCAGCAAACGCTCACTGTTTATTTAGAGGCAGCATCGATCGGCTTCAGTTAGCAACAGTAGCGAAGGAATCACTCGGGTTCAGTAACGTAGCTAGTGCAATTGCTAGGGTTCAGTTAGAGCCCAACGCCTCGCTCGGGTTCATTTACAGCCCAACGCCTCGCACACATGTGCATACATGTACGAGAGAAACGCGCATCGCTCGGCCCCCGACCACCCACCGTAACCGGGAACTGCCTGAAATTTTCCTCGCCCTCGCTTCGACCATGGTTTTTTCCGTCATGGACGGCCCAAAGAATGTCATGCAGTTGCGTCTCCGGCCAGTCCAGGACGAAAAACCCATTTTCTGTCATGATTTTTTGTCATAGAAGTAGGAGCCCACCACATCTATGATGATACTGGGTTTTGTCACAATTGTCGTCATAGAAGTGTCATAAGTATGACAGAAAAAAAATCGTTCGGCCCAAAATGTCACGGATATGTCTTTTTTTGTAGTGTAATGGAGGTAAAACCCTACTGCTGCTTGATTATATTTGAGGGTATAGGGGTTACAAGAGTTGATCTACCTCGAGATCGATTCGGGTAACCCTAGATAGCTAGCCTAGCAATGTTGTGATCCTGCCTCTGATCTAACCCTCTGGTTTATATAGAAACCGTAGGGGCTTAGGGTTGTACAAAGTCGGTTTTACAGAAAGGAATAACATATCCGGACACCTATACTTGCCATCCACGCATGTGAGAGTCCCCACCGGACACGAGAGATAATGTTCTGTCTTGTATCTTGACGGCCCATCAGTCCGGCCCACATCAATAGACCGGACGCCCGAGGACCCCCTAGTCCAGGACTCCCACAATAGCCCCTGAACCAGTCTTCCATGATGATATATTTGGCACTCGGGTTGTCTTCGGCATTGCAAGGTGGGTTCCTCAAAGAATACACATAGGCTTTCCTCTGATGAATTGTATCTGACTTTTCATAATAAACACAACCCTTAGCCGCGAAGGCAGGATATATAAAAAATAAGAATAGTGTCTTTTACTGACAACTTTTTTGAGGGAGCGTCAGACTTGACCCTTCGGCATTTTGAACCGTTTTCACACCCCGTGTTCCGTGTTTCCACACCTCGTTGGCACGTCCTATCAAAACAGAGATCGTGCCCACTTAATACAGGATTGCATATCAATGATATTTGGATAATCCAACCGCCTGTGGTGCATACCCACATTGGGAACATGTGAGGTTTTAAGGCTAGGGGAGCAGGCGCTCGGTAATCACGGCCTATATAAGCGGATAAAGATCCATCTTTTCTATCCCACGCCTTCTTCCTTCCTCATCCTTCCCATCTTCGAGCTCCAGCACCCAAGCTTCGATCCTCCCCACCGCCACCAACATCTCCACTTATGTTCGGATCCGGCTCTCAAGGCAAGTGGGTGGTCTCCTCTATGAAGGATCAGGACATCAAGGAGCTCCAGGAGGCGGGGTACCTGAGCACGGACATTGTGTATAGGATCCCTACCAAGAAGCAGGTCATCCCCACTCCGGAGCCCAGCGAAAGGGTGGTGTTTATCCCCCACTTCCTCTGCGGACAAGGGTTTCCACTTCACACTTTTGTCCACGGCCTCATGTTCTATTACGGGCTAGATTTCCATGCTCTAGCCCCAAGCTCCTTCCTCCACATCTCGGCGTTTATCGTTGTGTGCGAGGTTCTCCTCCTCATTGTTGTAGGGTCAAACCCTAGGAAGGATCTTTTCACACTTGGAGGGGGAAAAGGAGGAAAACTCTCAAGAACACCAAGAACAAAACTCTCAAACAAACCCAAATATCACATCCACTAGAGTAGCATACATGAGATACACAAGATTACAAGATCAATACAAGGAGAGTAGCACTTGGTAAATTCTTCCCACTATGTGAGGTCTTGATGATCTTCTCCAAGAGGAGGCCTTGACAATCCAATGGATTCTTCCCTAGGTGGGGGCTTGATCTCCTAAGAGGAGGGGATACAAGGAGCAAAGCTCACAATGTTTAATCTAATCTTTGCTAACCCACAAGTGACCTAGGAGATGCACTTATATAGTCTAGGGACGAAACATTAGGTAAAGGGGATACAAAGGACCAAAAAGTCCCCAAAAACACGGCCACGGAGGAAGGGTCCTGGCACCGGGGGTTAAACTGGCCGGGCACTCGGGCCGGTCAAGGGAGCGGGCTGATGGTAGGCCGGGCACCCGGGGTCCAAGGCCCGGGCACCCGGGGCGGTGACAGGAGGCTGGGCGAGTCCGGCCCTGGCACCCGGGGGTGATGGCCCGGGCACCCGGGGTGGGGGCAGGGCACGGCCCAGGGCAGGCCGGGCACGCGAGGCCAGTTGGCCGGGCACCCGGGGTGGGCAGGCGTGGCCCAGGTGACAGGCCGGGCACCCGGGGACTTGGGGCCGGGCACCCGGGGCCGGCTGGGGCACCGCCCAGGCTATGGCCGGGCACCCGGGGCCGTGGCAGCCAGGCACCCGGGTTGTCCAGGGGTTGCGGCCTCTTCTTCTCCTCGGTCTTCTCTCCTCTTCCTTTCTCCATGGGTGCTTCAGACTCCGTCTTCTCCTTCTCATGATCATCTCCTTGGTATCCTAAAATGCATAACATGTCCTTGTGAGGTAGAACCCAATTCTCATGTGAATTCGAACGAAACTCGAAGAGAAGAGAGTCAACCTCGTTCTCGATGGCGCGTACACGTGCTCTTGTCATTGGTCCACTCAGTGCTTGCGGTGGTGATGGAGTGTCGGTGCGAGTAGTCGAGGGATGCTCCACATCACGCATTCCCCCCACTTCGGCTTCTAGCTCAAAGTCTTCAACGTGAAGACAAAGGTGGTGGACGGGTAGCATGCAGACTGCGGAGGTGCAATGGTGAGCAAACTCCCCAACGTCACGTGGCCCAAAGGGGCCTTCATGGTGTGACGCCCGAGACCGACGCTCCAGAAGACTTCCAGCTACTCTGAGTTTCGTCGTGTGATTTGTTTTGTTTGTTGCATCTCTTGCATTGCATCATGTCATCATGCCATCATTTCATTAATTTTAAAACCTCAACTAAATAAATCGTATGGATTTTTTTCGATCCATTTAAATCGAGGGAATTCACATGGTGATTCTCTTTAAAACATATCCTCTCGATATTTAGGGAGCTATAATAAAATTATTCCATTTATTTGGAATTAACCATAACCCACTTGCAAATAATTCCCCATGCCTTTGTTATCTCACGTCTTGACCTCAAACTTTGTCCAATAAATCATTTCGTCATTTTCCGGAGCCCCACCTAAATCCTCAACATTTTTGGACACTTCAAAAACCAAGTCCTAGTTCAAACCCATTTGAATTAAATTCAAATGAGTTTGAATTTAAATCTTTGAATCATGCCTCTTTCTATTTTTCCTAGATCGAGCTCATTTTGTGAGCCCGGGAAAATTATCCATGTGTCCAATTTCTTCCCCTAACCTCTTTTTCTTTTCTTTCTTAATCTCCGTTGTTTTTCTTTTCTTTTAGTAGTGAGAGAGAGCCCAGCCACAACCTGCAGTCAGATCGGCCCATTCCACCAGCCCAGTTAGGCCCATCTGCGCGAAGGCCCAGCCGACTCCTCTAACCCTAGCCGCCAGGAGACCGATCCCCTCCTCTCGATCTCTCCCTCCACTCTCTCCCTACGCCGCCACTTGCCCGAACCCCTCTGCCCGATCCCCATCCATCTCTCCCTCGTCCTCCCCTTCGCCCGCATCGCGCCCGTCCCATCACTCGCCCGACCCCCATCTCCTCTGCGCCGCAGCCTCGTCAGCGCCGGCTCCCGTCGCCGTAGCCTTCTTCCAGCACCGCCGCGCCATCTTCTTCAGGCGCTCGAGCATGAGCTCGTCCCCGCCGCGCCGAGCCCCTCCCCATCGACCACCGTGCCGGCACCCAAGCGCGTTGCCCGTGCTCCTTCCCCGCTTCAGACGCCTCGCCGTTCGTCTTTTCGCTGGAACGCGTGCCCGAGTCCGTTCGACTCTGCCGGCCGCCATGACCGCCTTCCCCGCCTTCGCTCGCCATCTCCGACAAGTGCAGGCGTCGGTGAAGCCCCACAGCGCCTTCTCCAGCTCGTCGTCGACCTCGCCTTGTCTCTGCCGTTTCGCCGGATGCCTTCCCTGCTGCTGGGGACCTCGGATCCACCCGTTCCCCGTCTCCGGCGCCGTGCTAGGCCACCACCTTCGCCTCGCTGCTGCTGCTGCCCTCTGCTGCTCTCCCTTGAGCGTGCCCGCTTCCTGCCGCTGCTCACGCACCGCCTGTCCTTGCTGCTGCCCACTTGAGGCCCTCGTGTTGCTTCGTTTCGGTGACCATATGGACCGCCAAGTTCGACTACGATCCTCGAGACCATCGTGTTGCACGCCAACATGAGTACGACCACAGACAGCTACCTGCAGATGGATTTCGTCAAGTTCAACGACGACCCGTGAAGCACATGGGTACATCAAGTTCCTCTCCGAACGTGTACGACTACCATCGCCGAGACCGCAAGTACTCCGTCGCCGTGTACCACTACTTCCACTACCGCCGACATGTACGACTACGCCGTGAACGTCTACCTCCACTATGGCCCGTGAACGTCTACGAGATGTACCACTACCGTCGGCCCGTGAACGACTACTTCCCTCTACGAAACGCGTTCCGTCCGAAATGCACGCTTCGAAGGTATAACCCGAGACGACCGCGATGAGATGCCCTTGCATGTATGAGATGTACCATATGTTTGCACCGTGCACGTTCCTCGTTTGCCATGCCGCCGTCCCGTGGGAACCCGAAATCCGGGATCACCCCACCATCTTGCATGACTCGCTCACGTCATGCCTCCTTTTGCACCGGTATCTTCGTGAGCTACCGGAACCGATATGTTGCCGTGGCATCATTTTCGGATATGTTGCCGTGGCATCATTTTCGGATATGTTGCCGTGGCATCATTTTCGGATATGCTGCCATGGCACCATTTTTTGTTTCGCCGCCATGGCACCCTTTTCGTTCCGCCATGGTGACCAAATGCTTCATAACATGCTCATGTCAATATTTTCATAAAAATTGCATAAAACTTGCATATGTCATCCGCATCATGATAATAACAATTAAAATGCTTAAACTTGTGTTTGCATTAATTTGCTAAATAACATATGGGGATTTTCCGGAATGGTTGTTTGTGTTTCTGGCCTCATTTAAACTTGCCTAAATTGTTAGTTTAATTATGCCTCACCTCTTGCCATGCTTAACAACATTTAATATTGTTGGTTAGCCTTAACCGAGAGAGAACTAAATAATTGATGTGGTGTTCCATCAATATGCAACTCGTTGCATATTGAGCTCCACTTAAATGGTAGTGTTGTTAGTCTCACCTTGTCATGTCATGCCTCATTAAACCGGGCATGCACCATACTTGATTGTGCATCATGCCATGATCATGCTTGTGTTTACCATGTTGTTTGCTTCTTTCCGGGTTGCTTCTCTCGTTAGCTTCGGTTTCGTTCCGGAGTTGTGAGGATTCGTTCGACTACGTCCGTTTGTCTTCTTCATGGACTTGTTCTTCTTCCTTGCGGGATTTCAGGCAAGATGACCGCTACCCTGGATCTCACTACTATCATTGCTATGCTAGTTGCTTCGTTCTATCGCTATGCTGCGCTACCTATTACCTGTTTATCAAGCCATCCCAAATTGCCATGAACCTCTAATCTTTGACACCATTCCTAGCAAACCATTGCTTGGCTATGTTACCGCTTTGCTCAGCCCCTCTTATAGCGTTGCTAGTTGCAGGTGAAGTTGAAGATATCTCCATGGTGGACAGGATTTTGGTTGGGATATCACAATATCTCTTATATTATTAATGCATCTATATATTTGGTAAAGGGTGGAAGGCTCGGCCTTATGCCTGGTGTTTTGTTCCACTCTTGCCGCCCTAGTTTCCGTCATACCGGTGTTATGTTCCCAGATTTTGCGTTCCTTACGCGGTCGGGTGATTTATGGGACCCCCCTGACAGTTCGCTTTGAATAAAACTTGTCCAGCAAGGTCCAACCTTGGTTTTACCATTTGCCTCACCACCACCTATCCCTTTCCCTTGGGTCGGCCAACCCGAGGGTCATCTTTATTTTAGCCCCCCCGGGCCAGTGCTTGTCTAAGTGCTGGTCTGAACCGAGTAGACTGCGGGGCCCCCTCGGGGCAACTCGAGGTCTGGTTTTACTCGTAGGATGTCTCATCCGGTGTTGCCCTGAGAACGAGATATGTGCAGCTCCTATCGGGATTGTCGGCGCATCGGGCGGCTTTGCTGGTCTTGTTTTACCGTTGTCGAAATGTCTTGTAAACCGGGATTCCCAGACTGATCGGGTCTTCCTGGGAGAAGGTCTATTCCTTCGTTGATCGCGAGAGCTTGTCATGGGCTAAGTTGGGACACCCCTGCAGGGTATAAACTTTCGAGAGCCGTGCCCGCGGTTATGTGGCAGATGAGAATTTGTTAATGTCCGGTTGTAGATAACTTGACACCAGATCCGAATTAAAACGCACCAACCGCGTGTGTAGCCGTGATGGTCTCTTCTCGGCGGAGGCCGGGAAGTGAACACGGTTTCTGGGTTATGTTTGACGTAAGTAGGTGTTCAGGATCACCTCTTGATCATTGCTAGCTTCACGACCGTTCCTTTGTTTCTCTTCTCGCTCTCATTTGCGTATGTTAGCCACCATATCATGCTTAGCCGCTGCTGCAACCTCACCACTTTACCCCTTCCTTTCCCATTAAGCTTTGCTAGTCTTGATACCCATGGTAATGGGATTGCTGAGTCCTCGTGGCTCACCAGATACTTCCAAAACCAGTTTGCAGGTGCCTATGTTACCGAGCAGGTGACGCAACCAAGCTCAAGGAGGAGCTCGATGAAGATCTTGCCCTTTGTGTTGTTTCGTTCTAGTTGATCAGTAGTGGAGCCCAGTTGGGGTCGATCGGGGACCTTTGTCGCATTTGGGGTTCTTCTTTTATTTTGGTTCCGTAGTCGGACCTTGATTGTATCTGGATGATGTAATGCTTTATTCATGTAATTGTGTGAAGTGGCGATTGTAAGCCAACTATGTATCTCTTTGCCTTATGTATTACATGGGTTGTGTGAAGATTACCTCACTTGCGACATTGCTTTCAATGCGGTTATGCCTCTAAGTCGTGCTTCGACACGTGGGAGATATAGCCGCATCGAGGGCGTTACAAGTTGGTATCAGAGCCTTCCCCGACCTTAGGAGCCCCACTGCTTGATCGTTTTAGCGGTCGAGTTGTGTCTAGAAAAATGTTTTGAGTCATTTAGGATTATATATATCGGAGAGTTAGGAATTCTTTTTACTCCTCGGTCCCTTCGTCGCTCTGGTGAGGTCTCCTGACGTAGAGTTTTGACTCTTCTCTTCTCAAATTTCACTAAAAAAAATTTTAGGATCACGCGGGTATCTTGGAATCGTTCTGATGGTTTTATGATGAGAACATTGTCTTGGTGCCTCCTGTCAGGGGTTTAGTGGAAGTGTCCCGGGGAGTTGAGCTCTGAGGTGTTGTCATCATAATTTTATCGTTGCAGTTCTGGAATACCTGAGTTTAGTACGCCGACATCGAAAATCTCTTTTATGCAGTTGTTGGTGAGATAACCCCGATAACCCAGTACTGAGGTGAGTACGGGAGTATTGCCATGACTTGTATAACGGATGCTTTTCGAAGGTTGAGGTAGACGATTTCCGAAGGTTTCTTGGTTATGTGTTGAAGGATGGATACAGCTGGATGTAGGATTTGCTAGTTTTGGGTGAGATATTATGCTTCCCCTGTATCCCCAACACCTGATTGCATAACCGGAAAATTTCGGGAGTTTCATAGGTGGGAATTCAAGTAGCTCTTAGGATATCTTTCCGACGGATGTATGATATGAAATTGGGGTTCGACGTCTAGTGGTCCGCCTATTCACGGTTGGTTTTACAGTGGTCTCGTTGTGTCTTAAAGAGTCCTTGGCTATGCCGACTCGGGGACGCTTCGTATGTCATGTGCACTGCCTTGTACATGATGGTGCTGTACGATCGAGCCCGTGTAGGCCCCACCACGAAAACTTTGGACGAAATCTCTATCATATGTTTGTTCCGGCTTATTCTGCAAGCCAGTCCTTTGTTTTTGTTTTGAGTTGTGGTATTCGAGTTGCTTCAATGTCAAGTGTTGATTCCATACCTTTCCGAAATGGTGTTCTCATACTCCGATGTGAATACCAATCCTTCTCGACAATCGAGATTGTCATGTCAATCCTTTTCAACCGGCGTGTTTCTCTTCAAGTGGATCCGATCACTTCAACATCAGCAAGGCCAATTATCATTTCTTCTCAACGGTGTTTGTTTCATCCGTCTCCACGTTGCCTTTGTTTTTTCCCGCCCACCCACCCCTTTTTCCTCAAGGACTAAGATTTCTTTACCTAGTATCCTTTTATTTTGTGAAGTTTCTCCATTCTTTTCCGTCAATGTTCTTACCCGGTGGTTCTCAAGAAGATGTTCTACTAGTTCGTCATTCTTCATTCCTTTCTCTTCTCTGGTGGATTCAAGTCAAGTTTTGTTGATCATACCTTTTTCCTCATTTCAATGTCTTCTCATACCGGTGCACCTCATTATCATTCTACTTTTCGCTATTTGTTATTCCGGAGTGCTCAAGATATCTTGAAGATTCGTGTTTCCACTCTGCATTCGTTCAAGCTCTTTCGAGATTGGTATCTCATTCAAGTCATTTAATTCAACCGGTGCAACATCTCTTTTAAATCTTTTCAACGGTGTTCTTTTGAGTGGGCCCTAACCCACAGGTCTTTTCCCAGGATCTTACCTGACTCTTCTATTTTCCCAGAGCTATCCTAAATTCTTCTCCAAGTTTGACGTAAGAATGAGTTATCATCAGTCAAATGCTTTTCTCCAAGATCTTTCAAATTCTTTTCATAGTTGGCTCAACCTCTTTGCTGTTGATTCTTCCGGTGTGCCTCAATAATTCTTGGTGGTGTTTCTCGTTGTCATTCTCATCATTTGAAGACCGAAGAAGAGTTTCTCTTTAATCTTGCTCTATTCTCTTCAAGATTCATGGTGCTAGCTTGTTGCCATCCTCTGATAATTGTTTTCGATTGTGAGAATCTTTTTCACCCATCAGGAGATATTCAAGAGTCTTCTCAGTTTGTCATCCGGAGTCCATCAATTTAGGTTTATTCATTCTCAGCTGTCAGTTATCATTCTCCTATCTTGCCGGTGCATCGTTCAAATATCCTCTAATCAGTTCATGTTCTCTTCGTTCTCATGTATCTAAATCCCTTCAAGTATCTTCAATCGTTTTCAAATTCTTCCCGGTGATTTGTGCATTTGCTACGTTCAATTTCAATTCTTACGGTGGTTCTTTCAAGATCTCTCTTCCTTGTTCATCATATCAATTCATTTGTTGTTCCAATCCTACCGGTGGTTCGTTGAAGACCTTCTCAAGTGTTGATATATCTCTTTTAATCCTTTCTACGAGAATAAGTAGCATGCCAAATCCGTTGGTTATCATCAATTTAATTGGTGAAGGATAAGCATAACATAATTCTTATTCTTGTTCATCCAAGTGATTAATTCTTTATTCCGGAGGCCCTTAAAATTCTCGGTTTCATTTGTTTCATCTTCTCTTTTTCATGGAGTTCCAAGCTATAATTATCATGGAGATCCCTCTATATCATTGCAAGGCTTCACCTTGTGTTTTCAACATCTCTTCCTTTCTATCACCCTTTTATTACCGGAGTTCCTCATGGAGGTTCTACATGATGGTTCATCAAGGATATAATTCCCTTCTCAAAGTTTTCATCGAGATTCTTTCCTAAGGAGTTCAAGCTTTCTTCATATGGTAATCCGGAGTGCAATTCTTTCTACCATATTTTGGAGGTGGTATTATGTCATTCTTGATAATTTGAGTTCATGTTCCATGATTCACATGTTGTTAAGAATGAGATATTTAAATCCATCAATCTCTTCATTGGAGTTATCTTGGGCTATATTTCACCTAAAGCTTTCCCTAAGGATTGTTGCTATTTATGGTGCTTATAAATGACCCAAGTTATATCTTTTCCATCTTGATGGAACAAGCTTTCATCTCTTCGTTAATCTCAAGCAAGCAATTGGTTCCGTTAGTGGCCGGTTGTCACCTCATAATGTTGAGATGTTTCAATAAGTCCACTACAAGCTTATTCTTTTCGTTGTTGGTTTTCTAACAACTCCGTTCAATCCTTCTTTTTAAGGAGGCTCTTTCAAATTCAATTGTGATAGAAGTTGTTATTCTCTTCTTTGTTCTCTCGATTCCACTCTTTCATTTGTCCCGAAGGCATTGTGATGTTTTCTTTGACCCATTATATCATTTTGGAGATCATGTTCTTTTCCTTACTTATCCATTTATTCGGAGTGTCGTGTTTTCATTCGAGTTCTCTAATTTTATCAAGTTTTCCCTCCTTCCTCAACTGGAGTGCTGTCTGAAATCCTTCTTACCCATTGTGCCATTCTTTCAATAGTTCCGGAGGCAGTGTCTTGTTCATTTCATCAAGTATCCTCTCATCTTGTCAAGTTCATGTTCTATTCCTTCCATGTTCAACCAGGGTGCTGCCCGAATTCTTTCTCTCTCATCTTGTTTTAACCAGAGTGGTTTCGAATTCTATCTTGTCCATTAAACTCTTGGTTCGTGTCTTTGCAACCTTCAAGTCCTCGTAATGTTCCTTGTTCCTCGTTTCTAACGGATTGTTCGCAATCTTGTTCATCTCTATTGTACTCTTTCTTTTAAATTGCTCAACCTCTCAAGGTTCGTGGTTTCACACGTTTGTCAAAGAAGTAACTTAGTTTTACCTCCTCTCTTCCTCTTCCGTTTCTCTCCGGTGCCATCCTAGATCTCGGGACGAGATCCTCTTGTAGTGGTGGAGTGTTGTGACGCCCGAGACCGACGCTCCAGAAGACTTCCAGCTACTCTGAGTTTCGTCGTGTGATTTGTTTTGTTTGTTGCATCTCTTGCATTGCATCATGTCATCATGCCATCATTTCATTAATTTTAAAACCTCAACTAAATAAATCGTATGGATTTTTTTCGATCCATTTAAATCGAGGGAATTCACATGGTGATTCTCTTTAAAACATATCCTCTCGATATTTAGGGAGCTATAATAAAATTATTCCATTTATTTGGAATTAACCATAACCCACTTGCAAATAATTCCCCATGCCTTTGTTATCTCACGTCTTGACCTCAAACTTTGTCCAATAAATCATTTCGTCATTTTTCGGAGCCCCACCTAAATCCTCAACATTTTTGGACACTTCAAAAACCAAGTCCTAGTTCAAACCCATTTGAATTAAATTCAAATGAGTTTGAATTTAAATCTTTGAATCATGCCTCTTTCTATTTTTCCTAGATCGAGCTCATTTTGTGAGCCCGGGAAAATTATCCATGTGTCCAATTTCTTCCCCTAACCTCTTTTTCTTTTCTTTCTTAATCTCCGTTGTTTTTCTTTTCTTTTAGTAGTGAGAGAGAGCCCAGCCGCAACCTGCAGTCAGATCGGCCCATTCCACCAGCCCAGTTAGGCCCATCTGCGCGAAGGCCCAGCCGACTCCTCTAACCCTAGCCGCCAGGAGACCGATCCCCTCCTCTCGATCTCTCCCTCCACTCTCTCCCTACGCCGCCACTTGCCCGAACCCCTCTGCCCGATCCCCATCCATCTCTCCCTCGTCCTCCCCTTCGCCCGCATCGCGCCCGTCCCATCACTCGCCCGACCCCCATCTCCTCTGCGCCGCAGCCTCGTCAGCGCCGGCTCCCGTCGCCGCTGCCTTCTTCCAGCGCCGCCGCGCCATCTTCTTCAGGCGCTCGAGCATGAGCTCGTCCCCGCCGCGCCAAGCCCCTCCCCATCGACCACCGTGCCGGCACCCAAGCGCGTCGCTCGTGCTCCTTCCCCGCTTCAGACGCCTCGCCGTCCGTCTTTTCGCTGGAACGCGTGCCCGAGTCCGTTCGACTCTGCCGGCCGCCGTGACCGCCTTCCCCGCCTTCGCTCGCCATCTCCGACAAGTGCAGGCGTCGGTGAAGCCCCACAGCGCCTTCTCCAGCTCGTCGTCGACCTCGCCCTATCTCTGCCGTTTCGCCGGATGCCTTCCCTGCTGCTGGGGACCTCGGATCCACCCGTTCCCCGTCTCCGGCGCCGTGCTAGGCCACCACCTTCGCCTCGCTGCTGCTACTGCCCTCTACTGCTCTCCCTTGAGCGCGCCCACTTCCTGCCGCTGCTCACGCACCGCCTGTCCTTGCTGCTGCCCACTCGAGGCCCTCGTGTTGCTTCGTTTCGGTGACCATATGGACCGCCAAGTTCGACTACGATCCTCGAGACCATCGTGTTGCACGCCAACATGAGTACGACCACAGACAGCTACCTGCAGATGGATTTCGTCAAGTTCAACGACGACCCGTGAAGCACATGGGTACATCAAGTTCCTCTCCGAACGTGTACGACTACCATCGCCGAGACCGCAAGTACTCCGTCGCCGTGTACCACTACTTCCACTACCGCCGACATGTACGACTACGCCGTGAACGTCTACCTCCACTACGGCCCGTGAACGTCTACGAGATGTAACACTACCGTCGGCCCGTGAACGACTACTTCGCTCTACGAAACGCGTTCCGCCCGAAATGCACGCTTCGAAGGTATAACCCGAGACGACCGCGATGAGATGCCCTTGCATGTATGAGATGTACCATATGTTTGCACCATGCACGTTCCTCGTTTGCCATGCCGCCGTCCCGTGGGAACCTGAAATCCGGGATCACCCCACCATCTTGCACGACTCGCTCACGTCACGCCTCCTTTTGCACCGGCATCTTCGTGAGCTACCGGAACCGATATGTTGCCGTGGCATCATTTTCGGATATGTTGCCGTGGCATCATTTTTGGATATGTTGCCGTGGCATCATTTTCGGATATGCTGCCATGGCACCATTTTTTGTTTCGCCGCCGTGGCACCCTTTTCGTTCCGCCATGGTGACCAAATGCTTCATAACATGCTCATGTCAATATTTTCATAAAAATTGCATAAAACTTGCATATGTCATCCGCATCATGATAATAACAATTAAAATGCTTAAACTTGTGTTTGCATTAATTTGCTAAATAACATATGGGGATTTTCCGGAATGGTTGTTTGTGTTTCCGGCCTCATTTAAACTTGCCTAAATTGTTAGTTTAATTATGCCTCACCTCTTGCCATGCTTAACAACATTTAATATTGTTGGTTAGCCTTAACCGAGAGAGAACTAAATAATTGATGTGGTGTTCCGTCAATATGCAACTCGTTGCATATTGAGCTCCACTTAAATGGTAGTGTTGTTAGTCTCACCTTGTCATGTCATGCCTCATTAAACCGGGCATGCACCATACTTGATTGTGCATCATGCCATGATCATGCTTGTGTTTACCATGTTGTTTGCTTCTTTCCGGGTTGCTTCTCTCGTTAGCTTCGGTTTCGTTCCGGAGTTGTGAGGATTCTTTCGACTACGTCCGTTTGTCTTCTTCATGGACTCGTTCTTCTTCCTTGCGGGATTTCAGGCAAGATGACCGCTACCCTGGATCTCACTACTATCATTGCTATGCTAGTTGCTTCGTTCTATCGCTATGCTGCGCTACCTATTACCTGTTTATCAAGCCATCCCAAATTGCCATGAACCTCTAACCTTTGACACCATTCCTAGCAAACCATTGCTTGGCTATGTTACCGCTTTGCTCAGCCCCTCTTATAGCGTTGCTAGTTGCAGGTGAAGTTGAAGATATCTCCATGGTGGACAGGATTTTGGTTGGGATATCACAATATCTCTTATATTATTAATGCATCTATATATTTGGTAAAGGGTGGAAGGCTCGGCCTTATGCCTGGTGTTTTGTTCCACTCTTGCCGCCCTAGTTTCCGTCATACCGGTGTTATGTTCCCGGATTTTGCGTTCCTTACGCGGTCGGGTGATTTATGGGACCCCCCTGACAGTTCGCTTTGAATAAAACTTGTCCAGCAAGGTCCAACCTTGGTTTTACCATTTGCCTCACCACCACCTATCCCTTTCCCTTGGGTCGGCCAACCCGAGGGTCATCTTTATTTTAGCCCCCCCGGGCCAGTGCTTGTCTAAGTGCTGGTCTGAACCGAGTAGACTGCGGGGCCCCCTCGGGGCAACTCGAGGTCTGGTTTTACTCGTAGGATGTCTCATCCGGTGTTGCCCTGAGAACGAGATATGTGCAGCTCCTATCGGGATTGTCGGCGCATCGGGCGGCTTTGCTGGTCTTGTTTTACCATTGTCGAAATGTCTTGTAAACCGGGATTCTGAGACTGATCGGGTCTTCCTGGGAGAAGGTCTATTCCTTCGTTGATCGCGAGAGCTTGTCATGGGCTAAGTTGGGACACCCCTGCAGGGTATAAACTTTCGAGAGCCATGCCCGCGGTTATGTGGTAGATGGGAATTTGTTAATGTCCGGTTGTAGATAACTTGACACCAGATCCGAATTAAAACGCACCAACCGCGTGTGTAGCCATGATGGTCTCTTCTCGGCGGAGTCCGGGAAGTGAACACGGTTTCTGGGTTATGTTTGACGTAAGTAGGTGTTCAGGATCACCTCTTGATCATTGCTAGCTTCACGACCGTTCCTTTGTTTCTCTTCTCGCTCTCATTTGCGTATGTTAGCCACCATATCATGCTTAGCCGCTGCTGCAACCTCACCACTTTACCCCTTCCTTTCCCATTAAGCTTTGCTAGTCTTGATACCCATGGTAATGGGATTGCTGAGTCCTCGTGGCTCACCAGATACTTCCAAAACCAGTTTGCAGGTGCCTATGTTACCGAGCAGGTGACGCAACCAAGCTCAAGGAGGAGCTCGATGAAGATCTTGCCCTTTGTGTTGTTTCGTTCTAGTTGATCAGTAGTGGAGCCCAGTTGGGGTCGATCGGGGACCTTTGTCGCATTTGGGGTTCTTCTTTTATTTTGGTTCCGTAGTCGGACCTTGATTGTATCTGGATGATGTAATGCTTTATTCATGTAATTGTGTGAAGTGGCGATTCTAAGCCAACTATGTATCTCTTTGCCTTATGTATTACATGGGTTGTGTGAAGATTACCTCACTTGCGACATTGCTTTCAATGCGGTTATGCCTCTAAGTCGTGCTTCGACACGTGGGAGATATAGCCGCATCGAGGGCGTTACACATGGAAACTGTGAAGATATGGCAGTAGGAGGGGTTCTACATCACTGAACCGCCAATGCGGCTTGCGTCCTTGATCAACAAGGTTCCAAACTGGGGGTCGACCGATGAGGTGTTGATGCTGCAAAAGCGCATCAAAAGTATGATAGAAAAGAACACTAGCCTCACTAACGTGGTTTAGGTGATGCTATTCCGCCGAACCCTTCCCTGCTAGCGCCGACCTCTCCATATGTGGGAGTTCAATCTGGAAGGGCCACGGACCCTGCAGCGATTCTTCGGCACAATGCACGAAGATATCTAGAGGCTTCTTTTCAAGTCCCAGAAGTCGTGGCCGGAGACGACCAACGACATCAGCCTCGACTGTGCCCACCCAGCCTTCCCGGTAAGTTTTTTAGTTTCTGAACATAACTTAGTTCAGAAATCACAGGGGTGTATTGGGATTTTCGTCCTTTAACCAGGGCTGGACGAAGGTGGAGCGGATCAAGTGTCCCGCTTTGCTGCCTGAAAACCCAGCTGATCCTTTGCTGATGAGGATGCTGGCCCCGCTGCCGTACCAGGCGCCGGAGAAGAAAGCCAAGAAGAATGGCAAGGAGGCCAAAAGCGGCCCACTCCGTAAAGGTCCCCCGAACGCTATGTCTGGGGCTTCTGAAGCCCTCTCCTCCAACGAGGGAGATGAAGACGAAAAGGAGGAGGAAGAAGAGAGCGACTCTTCCCCTAAGGGGAGGAGGAAGAATAGAGCAGACTCTGAAGACCTAGAGGCGGAGGCGTCCAAGAGGGGAAGATATCCCTCTCGGACGACTCCGATTCGGATGCCAAAGTCATCCCCGAGCGGCGCCCCAGGTCGAACCCCCTAGCCTATTCATAAGTATCCAAGGATGCCTTACATATATCGGTGTTTATGATTGTGGTTTTTAATACATTTATATTGTATGCTTCAGCCCGACCCGCGATCTCCCCCAACTATCATCTCCAGGGAACTCGCTGGAGCCGGGGATGGTGGAGAGCGAGACGCCTCCGCGGGCCTCTCCGCCAACTGCAATGGATGAAACCGAAGCCTTGTCCCGAAGAGCCTCTCTAGGCCATGGAGAGATGTGGGAGGCCGTAAATACGGAGCCAGAGGGTAACGCCTCAGCTGCCGAAGACATGGGGGGATCAACCCCCATGGAGATTGATGACGGGGGCCATGACCAATCCGGCCCCCAGCCGAACACTATTTCGAAGACCCATACGGCTCCGAAATCGGGCAAGAGACCCCCTTTGAAGGAGGGGGGCGTCAACTCCACCGGCGGCCTCCATCAATCTGGAGGCGACGGATACTTTGGCGGAAGCACTTCATCGTGCTTCTGTCATGGAGGAGCACCGTACCCTGATGGGTATGGTGGTTGAGAAGATTCAGTCCGCCAAGAGTGGGCCGAACGAAGCTTTTACCAGCCTATTAACATGCTTCAAGGAATATGCATGTGCATAGATAGTAGCCCCTGAGACTCTGTCCGGCTTCGCCAAAGCCGGACAGAGGATCACATAGTGTTTAGATGAGGTGACATATTACTCTATTGTGCAATAGGCTTCCTTGCTGGGGGCGAGCGCCCAAGACACCAAAGTTTACCAACTCACTCAGAAGCTGGGGCTGGCCGATGAAGAAGTAATCCGCATCAACAGGCAGTTTGAGGAGACACAAGGTATGCGTGCATTGAGGATTTGATCATATATCTCCAATGGTATGTCCAAAAATTGTATATGTGTTAGTCGTTTTAAACTAACTAAAATTTTTATAGCTATACTCGAAGTTGGCGCCGATGAGTTCGAGTCCCTCAAGAGTGCCCTTGCAAGAGCCCAGAAAGAGGCGGAGGCGAGCAAGGCGGCCGCGGACAAAGCGCCCGAAAATTTAGAGGCGGAGCAAATCACCCGCCGACAACATGAGACACGGGTGGGGGAGCTTGAAAAGGAGCTCAAGGACGCCATCGCCAGATGCGAGTTCTTGGAGCAAAAGAATTTGGAGCTGTCCTCCAAGCTCACCAAAGCCCGTGAGAGCCTGAAGGAAGCCCGAGTAGATGCCCAGGATGCTCGCCAGGAGATCCAAGAGGCGAGGCGGTTTGCGACTGGTAAGGCCTTTATTATGCAGAGTAGGTATGCTAGTTGAAGATATATTTTACTAACCCGAGTTCGGAGTTCTCCAGGCGCCTTTCCCGACTTGCCAAGGAGCATTGTGGACGCCGCCCCATTCTTCGGAGCTGAAAAGGGGAGTTCAATAGAGAAGCTATTCTGGTCAGTACCTTGCGCCAGAGCTTCCAGTGCCCATGAGCGACCAGCTGAAGCAGCTGTCCGAGCTGCATAGGGTGGCCGGCCTGGCCATGAAGGACGTAATAGTCCATCTGTGGCTGGCTGAAGCCGTACCTAGCAGCCACTTCGGGCTCATAAAGAGGCTGGTGGAGGCGCTTCCTCGGATCGATGCCCTTAAGCGGTCGTCCTGTATTGAAGGTGCTCGGATGGCCTTCACCCGCGTCAAGGTGTAGTGGGCAAAGATGAAGGCCACCGAGATTGCCACAGCAGGGCCACTTGAGGGCAAGGAGCACCGGCGGCCGGAGAGGTACTTCGATGAGGTCCTCGAGGGAGCTCGTATTGTAGAAGGCCAATGCTCCAAGGACATCCTATTTGAGTACTTGTGTCCAGTTTGTAATAGTCATGTAATGAACTCATCATAATGTAAAAAATGGTTATGTTTTTTATGATTAGTTTATCCTCCTATTTTGGCGATTTATATGTTTGAAAGTTTACTAGTCATCGGCTTCAGCCCCCACATAAATATTATAGGGGTGTTCGGGAACGCATGACAACACTTAATCCAACGTCTTGGTCCGATGTAGGAGGCGTCTTGCGGAGTGAACTAGGCAATCATATTATGGGGCTTTAGCACTTTCACTTAGCCATAAGAGTCCATGGGTGGCACTAAGTACTAGCCCCTCGTTGCATGATCGGCAATCCAGAGAGTGGCGCCTTTGCAACACGGCTGGTCAAAAACGCAGCCCCTCGTATGACACGACATAAATCGCGAATGATTCGTAGTATAACACTAAGTCGCCGGATCGCTGACCCGCTCTCGCTTATCATGACAGTCAGTTTTAGGCTTTCTCTAATGAGGTAATTGACCGGATGAACGGCAAATACAATTGCAGTAGTTCTCCCTTTACTACCTTAGCCGAACTTGCAGAACATAAGGTGGCATACACAGGAGCCGGGCAGCCCAACTATAGGCCAAAGACATGATTTGGAGCCGATGGATATAATGCCATATCCGGGATGCCGAAGAGTTCCCTATGGGTATTCAGACTTAGGAATTTTGCGGGGCCAAATACAGCCCCTAGTATGAAGACCGTGGCAAACTATGTATGTCAGTCGAACATAAGGGGGAGTGCAGATGATAAGGGAAAAGCCAAAACCCAATCAAGAAGGTGATAATCATCTATGCCTTTTATATCTTTATTGATACGTCGATGACAGGCAATGCCGTTCGATATTGAGGTCGTGTTACATGCCCAAAAAGAAAAGGAGAAGATTTTACATAAGGGAAAGTCTAACACAGGGCCTAAAAACCATAGTTCGGAAAAGAAACTCCAGTGATGCCCTGCCGCACGTCTGTGCCTTTCCTCCTTAGCAGTAAGTCCTTTGAGAGGAGTGTTTGATGGTTGGGACGTGCCAGCCTTAAGAGGATCTCCTGCAACAACCATCTTGTAAGTAGGGATCTAGATGAACCTGCGTTAAAAGGAAAAGGATATATGCGGTCCAATTATGATCAAGCCGTGTAATGGACCTATTCTGCAGTGTGCCTCCGGCGCCGCCCAGGGTATTTTTAGTGCGTAATTATGTAGGCGCGGTACGTAAGCCATGACCTAGTGGGGCGATCGGCGGAGGCCGAACTACTAATCAAGGTCTGGATCCATTGACTTATCGCTATTATGCGCAGACCAGCCTCGTTTGGATACGTCGTTGGCTTTACTGGCCGCTGAACTGTTCGTCTTGATAATGCCGCCATAAACTTTGGCTGCAAGGGCCGCAGTGTGCTCTTTAGTACCGAGTGAGTGCTCGATATTACCCTTGACTATAATAACGCCACGAGGTCCAGGCATTTTGAGCTTCAAGTACGCATAGTGCAGGAATGCATTAAAGCGGGCGAACGCAGTTCGTCCGAGCAGTGCATGGTAGCCGCTGCGGAAGGGGATGATGTCGAAGATTAACTCTTCACTGTGAAAGTTATCTGGGGAGCCGAATACTACCTCCAGTGTGATTGAGCCTGTACAACAGGCCTCCACTCCTGGTATCACACCTTTAAAGGTAGTGTTACTAGGCTTTATTCGTGATGGGTCGATCCCCATCTTATGAACAATATCTTGATAGATGAAGTTGAGACTACTTCCTCCGTCCATAAGGACTCTAGTGAGGTGGTATTCGTCAATGATTGGATCAAGAACCAGGGCGGCCGAACCCCTGTGACAGATACTGGTTGGGTGGTCCCTGCGATCAAAAGTGATCGGACAGGCTGACCATGGGTTACACTTGGGAGCGACATGCTCTACGGCATAGACGTCCCGTAATGCGCGTTTACGCTCCCTTTTGGGGATATGAGTGACATATATCATGTTCACTGTCTTCACCTTGGGAGGAAATTGCTTCTGACCCCCGATGTTCGGCTGACGGGGCTCGTCATCGTCTTTGCTTGGAGGCCCTTTCCCCTTGTGTTCAGTATTTAACTCACCGACCTATTTGAAAACCCAATAGTTCCTGTTGGTATGATTTGCAGGCCTATCGGTTGTGCCATGAATCTGACAGGGCCTCTCAAGGATCTTTTCTAAGCTGGATGGCCCGTCTTTGTTGCCTTTGAAAGGTTTCTTCCGCTGACCGGACTTAGGACCGTTGAATCTGGCATTGACTACTATATCATCTACGTCGTCGTTGTTGTTATTTCGACATTTGTTTTTTATTGCGGCGAGGTTTACCATTGCCGCCCTGCACCTCAGAGGTGCATGGGTCACCCGAGTTGTTGCTTCTACGAGCCAACCAGCTGTCTTCGCCCGCACAGAAGCGGTTCATGAGTGCCGTTAAGGCTGCCATAGTCTTCGGCTTTTCCTGCCCAAGGTGTCGGGCGAGCCATTCGTCACGGACGCTGTGCTTAAAGGCCGCTAAGGCTTCGGCATCCGGACAGTCTACAATCTGGTTCTTTTTAGTTAAGAACCGGTTCCAAATCTTGCGAGCTGATTCGCTAGGCTGCTGAATTATGTGACTCAAGTCATCAGTATCCGGTGGCCGGACATAGGTGCCCTGAAAGTTAGTCCTAAAAGCATCTTCCAAGTCTTCCCAGGTTTTGACAGGTCGCTCTTGGCCGTATTCCTCAGCAGCCAGGACCCTAGTCCACCTTTCATCCAGCATGTCTTTCTCGGCTTTGAGCTGCTGCTGCTTCTTCTTCAGGCTCCAAGCTGTAGCAATGAGCTGTCGCTTGAAGCGTTCTTGATCGAGGGGTTCCTCTGGGACAATGAAGTCTTCATCACCGAGGCTGACCTCCTCTTCGGATTCTGGCATATAGTTGCTGTCCTCCTCGTCTTTGTTGTTAGCGTGTCCGGGGCTATATTCACCCTCTTCCCTTTCGTCCTATTTGGACATGGGCTCGACGGAGTATTCGGGACCTTCGGCATCATCCGGAGTCTCATTATCTTCGGTTCCGGTATTACTATCTTTCGCCCGACGCGATTGTGAGCGGCGCCGCTGACGTTGGCGCTTTGGTGGTTTATCGACATGTTTGTCCTCATCCGGGCTCAGATTCTCCTCGTCGTTCTTCGGAGTGTCCACCATGTACAGATCGAAGGTTGAGGTGGCCATCCAACGCCCTGTAACGGGTGGGACTTGTCTTGGTCCGGCGTCAGCATCGTCGTCCATGCCGTCGATGTCTTCGGACGCATAGTCCAACATGTCGGTTATGTCCTCAACAGTGGCTATTAAGTGGGTGGTGGGTGGGGCATAAAATTCCCCTCTCTCAGCCCCCATCCCAAGCTGGGTATAGTTTGGAGGTAAGGCCTCCGTGATGGCGAGAGACTACATCAAATCCAATGCTTCGTCTAAGAGCGGAAGTGGGACCGGAAATTGCGGATCTGCTGGGCGGAGTTTGATATGTCTCCAACGTATCTATAATTTTTGATGTATTCATGCCATGTTTATAATATTTTTACATGCTTTTGGTATGATTTGGTTAGAACTAACCTGGACTGACGCTGTTTTCAGCAGAACTACCGTGGTGTTATTCTCTGTACAGAAATATAAGTTCTCGAAATGCGCTGAAATTCAACTGAGATTTTTTTTGGAAAATATGAAAAATACTGGAATGAAAAGTTATCGGAGGGAGTCCCGTGGGCCTCACCAGGGTGGAGGGCGCCCCCACCCACCTGGGGCGCACCCCTGTGCCTCGTGGACTCTCTGTGGGGCCCCCTTACTTGTTCTCAATGCCAACCTCTCCTATAAATCACCAAACCTCCAGAAAATAACCTAGATCGGGCGTTCCGCCGCCGCAAGCCTCTGTAGCCACCAAAAACCTATCGGGAGCCTATTCTGGCACCCTGGCGGAGGGGGAATCCATCACCGGTAGCCATCTTCATCATCGCGGTGCTCTCCATGATGAGGAGGGAGTAGTTCACCCTCGGGGCTGAGGGTATGTACCAGTAGCTATGTGTTGGATCTCTCTCTCTCTCTCTCTCTCTCTCTCTCGTGTTCTTGATTTGGCACGATCTTGATGTACCACGAGCTTTGCTATTATAGTTGGATCTTATGATGTTTCTCCCCCTCTACCTTCTTGTAATGGATTGAGTTTTCCCTTTGAGGTAATCTTATCGGATTGAGTCTTTAAGGATTGAGGACATATGTCTTGCATGTGCTTATTTGTGGTGACAATGGGATATTCAGGTGATCCACTTGATGTATGTTTTGGTGATCAACTTGCGGGTTCAGTGACCTTGTGAACTTATGCATAGGGGTTGGCACATGTTTTTGTCTTGACTCTCCGGTAGAAACTTTGGGGCACTCTTTGAAGTTCTTTGTGTTGGTTGAATAGATGAATCTAAGATTGTGTGATGCATATCGTATAATAATATCCACGGTGGTGACATTGGAGTATCTAGGAGACATTAGGGTTTTGGTTGATGTGTGTCTGAAGGTGTTATTTTACTCCAAACTCTAGGGCTGGTTGTGACACTTATAGGAATAACCCAATGGATTGATCGGAAAGAATAACTTTGAGGTGGTTTCATACCCTACAATAATCTCTTCGTTTGTTCTCCACTATTAGTGACTTTGGAGTGACTCTTTGTTGCATGTTGAGGATTGTTATATGATCGAACTATGTTATTATTGTTGAGAGAACTTGCACTAGTGAAGTATGAACCCTAGGCCTTGTTTAGAAGCATTGCAATACCGTTTGTGCTCACTTTTATCATTAGTTACCTTGCTGTTTTAATATTTTCAGATTACAAAAACCTATATCTACCATCCATATTGCACTTGTATCACCATCTCTTCGCCAAACTAGTGCACCTATACAATGTACCATTGTATTGGGTGTGTTGGGGACACAAGAGACTCTTTGTTATTTGGTTCCACGGTTGTTTGAGAGAGACCATCTTCATCCTACGCCTCCCACGGATTGATAAACTTTAGGTCATCCACTTGAAGGAAATTTGCTACTGTCCTACAAACCTCTGCACTTGGAGGGCCAACAACCTCTACAAGAAGAAGGTTGTGTAGTAGACATCAGAGTTCGGCGTGGGGCGCCTGACCCGCCCGCTAAGTGCAGACTTCGACAGTTCGGGATGGTTGCCCAGAGCCAAGTCTAAGATTGCATCTGGGTCTTTGGTCGGGAGTTCCGCAAGTGGAAGAAGTCTGGCGGGACTTATGTTCTCGTATTCGGACAACAGGATCTGCCCCGGATCTAAGGCCAAGGTGTGTGTGGATGCAGACCCCTAGGCGGTATCTGACAGGGGATCCGAAGAGTTTTCTTGGCGGGGACACAGAGTGGCCGCCGAGGTGGCGAACCCGTCGAAGACTAGGTCTCCTTGGATGTCAGCAACGTAGTTCAGGTTTCCAAACCCGATCTGGTGGCCGGGGCGTAACTATCGACCTGCTATGTTTGATGAGAATGACATATTTGAGAGTTTGTTTGCTGCAATTAATGTTTGTCCCAAGCTTGGGGATGCTATGCTTATTGAAGATGATATTTTTAACCTCCCAAGTTTTGATATGCAAACTTATTATGATGATAGCATGCCACCTACTTATGATGATTATATTCATGAAAGTGGGTTTGGAAGAGTGTCAACTTTAGGAAGTAACGATTCCACTATTTTGGAGGGTGTTGAATCTTATTTTGATAATTATAAAAGTGGATTTGGAGAGGTCATGACTTTATTTAGTAATGATTCCACTATCTTGGAAGAGGTTTCAACTGATTATGATGAGAAGAAAGTTGCTACTTACGATGATTATTGTGATGATACTTATGCTATAAAAAGTAGTGATGATTACATTTATAAACCTTGTCATGATTATGATTACCCTTGTTCAACATTACTCTTTTAATGTGGAAACAATTTATAGTATTCGAGTTTCTTATGATACTCCCACTATTCCTAATCAGAAGAATTTTGCTTATGTGGAGAGTAATAAAATTTATATGCTTGGGGATCATGAAAATAATGGTTTATGTGATGGTTATATTGTTGAATTCATTCATGATGCTAATGAAAATTATTGTGAGGGAAGAACATATGCTTGTAGGAATTGCAATAATATCAAGTTTCCTCTATGTGCTTAAAGTTTTGAAGTTATGCTTGTTTTGCCTTCCTATGCTAGTTAATTATTGTTCCCATAAGTTTTCTGCTCACAAACCCTATGCATAGGAAGTGGGTTAGACTTAAATGTGTTATTCATATTCTTCATGATGCTCTGTTTGTGTGTCTCAATTCTTATCTTTTATGTGAGCATCATTGTCATCATCACGCCTAGATAAAAAGGCATTAAAGAAAAGCGCTTGTTGGGAGACAACCCAATATTTACCCTTACTGTTTTTGTGTGTCCACATGATTAAGCTACTGTAGTAATCATGCTTTATAGCTTTTGTTACAATAAAATGCCAAGTAAGACCTTTGGGAAGACTTGGGTGAAAGTTAATGAGATCTTGCTGTAAAAAACAGAAACTTTGTGTTCACGAGAATAATTGTCATTTTTAACAGAGGAGTGATTTTAAGTTGATTATTTTTGAAGAAGATTAATCGACAAATTCCTCACGTCCATCAATTTATTTCAGAATTTTTGGAGTTACAGAAGTATTCGAGAGTTACAGATTACTACAGACTGTTCTGTTTTTAACAGATTCCGTTTTCTATGTGTTGTTTTCTTATTTTTATGAATCTATGAGTAGTATCGGAGGGTATGAACCATAGAGAAGTTGGAATACAGTATGTATTACACCAATATGAATTTAGAATGATTTCACAACAGTACCAAAAGTGGTGATTTATTTTCTTATACTAACGAAGCTTACGAGTTTTCTGTTGAGTTTTGTGTTGTGATGTTTTCAAGTTTTGGGTGAAGTTTCGATGGACTATGGAATAAGGAATGGAAAGAGACTAATCTTGGGTATGCCCAAGGCACCCCAAGGTAATATTCAAAGACAACTAAGATCTTAAGAGTGGGGATGCCCCAGATGGCATCCCCTCTTTCGTCTTCGTTCATCGGTAACTTTACTTGGAGCTATATTTTTATTCACCACATGATATGTGTTTTGCTTGGAGCGTCATTTTGTTTTATTTTATTTTGCTTGATGTTTGAATAAAATAACAAGATATGAAATTCTTAAATGTTATGGAGTCTTCACATGGTTGTATAATTATTCGACTACTCATTGGTCTTCACTTATATCTTTCGGAGTAGTTTGTTGTTTGCTCTAGTGCTTCACTTATATCTTTTTAGAGAACGGCGGTGGTTTTATTTTGAAGAAATTGATGAACTCTCATTCTTCACTTATATTATTTTGAGAGTCTTTTAGAATAGCATCATAATTTTCTTTGGTTATGATTTTAGTCCTAATATGATGGGCATCCAAGAGGGATATAATAAAAACTTTTATATAAAGTGCATTGAATACTAAGAGAAGTTTGATTTCTTATGATTGTTTTGAGATATGAAGATGGTGATATTAGAGTCATGCTAGTAAGTAGTTGTGAATTTGAGAGATACTTGTGTTAAAGTTTGTGATTCTCATAGCATGCACGTATGGTGAACCGTTATGTGATGAAGTTGGAGCATGATTTATTTATTTATTGTCTTCCTTATGAGTGGCAGTCGGGGACGAGCGATGGTCTTTTCCTACCAATCTATCCCCCTAGGAGCATGTGTGTAGTACTTCATTTTGATAACTAATAGATTTTTGCAATAAGTATGTGAGTTCTTTATGACTAATGTTGAGTCCATGGATTATACGCACTCTCACCCTTCCACCATTGCTAGCCTCTCTAGTAACGCACAACTTTCGCCGGTACCATACACCCACCATAACCTTCCTCAAAACAGCCACCATACCTACCTGTTATGGCATTTCCATAGCCATTCCGAGATATATTGCCATGCAACTTTCCACCATTCCGTTTATTATGACACGCTCCATCATTGTCATATTGCTTTGCATGATCATGTAGTTGACACGTATTTGTGGCAAAGCCACCATTCATAATTCTTTCATACATGTCACTATTGATTCATTGCACATCCCGGTACACTGCCGGAGGCATTCATATAGAGTCATATTTTGTTCTAAGTATCAAGTTGTAATCCTTGAGTTGCAAGTAAATAAAAGTGTGATGATCTTCATTATTAGAGCATTGTCCCAGTGAGGAAAGGATGATGGAGACTATGATTCCCCCACAAGTCGGGATAAGACTCCACACGAAAAAAGAGGCCAAAAAGAAGAGAGGGCCAAAAAACAAAAAAAGAATAAAAAAATGAGAGAAAAAGAGAGAAGGGGCAATGCTACTATCCTTTTACCACACTTGTGCTTCAAAGTAGCACCATGATCTTCATGATAGAGAGTCTCCTATGTTGTCACTTTCATATACTACAGGGAATTTTTCATTATAGAACTTGGCTTGTATATTCCAATGATAGGCTTCCTCAAAATGCCCTAAGTCTTCGTGAGCAAGCAAGTTGGATGCACACCCACTTAGTTTCTTTTTGAGCTTTCATACACTTATAGCGCTAGTGCATCCGTTGCATGGCAATCCCTACTCACCCACATTGATATCTATTGATGGGCATCTCCATAGGCCGTTGATATGCCTAGTTGATGTGAGACTATCTTCTCCTTTTGTCTTCTCCACAACCACCCTTCTATTCCACCTATAGTGCTATGTCCATGGCTCACGCTCATGTATTGCGTGAAGATTGAAGAAGTTTGAGAACATCAAAAGTATGAAACAATTGCTTGGCTTGTCATCGGGGTTGTGCATGATTTAAATATTTTGTGTTATGAAGATAGAGCATAGCCAGACTATATGATTTTGTAGGGACAGCTTGCTTTGGCCATGTTATTTTGAGAAGACATGATTGCTTTATTAGTATGCTTGAAGTATTATTGTTTTTATGTCAATATTAAACTTTTGTTTTGAATCTTATGGATCTGAATATTCTTGCCACAATAAAGAAGATTACATTGATAAATATGTTAGGTAGCATTCCACATCAAAAATTCTGTTTTTATCATTTACCTACTCGAGGACGAGCAGGAATTAAGCTTGGGGATGCTGATACGTCTCCAACGTATCTACAATTTTTGATGTATTCATGCCATGTTTATAATTTTTTTACATGATTTTGGTATGATTTGGTTAGAACTAACCCAGACTAACGCTGTTTTCAGCAGAACTACCATGGTGTTGTTTTTTGTGCAAAAATAAAAGTTCTCGGAATGCGCTGAAATTCAACGGAGATTTTTTTGGAAAATATAAAAAATACTGGAATGAAACGTTATCGGAGGGGAGTCCCGTGGGCCCCACGAGGGTGGAGGGCGCCCCCGCCCCCTGGGGCGTGCCCTTGTGCCTCGTGGACTCTCTGTGGGGCCCCCTTACTTGTTCTCAACGCTAACCTCTTCTATAAATCCCCAAACCTCTAGAAAATAACCTAGATCAGGAGTTCCGCCGCCGCAAGCCTCTATAGACACCAAAAACCTCTCGGGAGCCCGTTTTGGCACCCTACCGGAGGGGGAATCCAGCATCGGTGGCCATCCTCAGCATCCCGGTGCTCTCCATGGCGAGGAGGGATTAGTTCACCCTCAGGGCTGAGGGTATGTACCAGTAGCTATGTGTTTGATCTCTCTCTCTCTCTCTCTCTCTCTCTCTCTCTCTTGTGTTCTTGATTTGGCACGATCTTGATGTACCGCGAGCTTTGCTATTATAGTTGGATCTTATGATGTTTCTCCCCCTCTACCTTCTTGTAATGGATTGAGTTTTCACTTTGAAGTTATCTTATCGGATTGAGTCTTTAAGGATTTGAGAACACTTGATATATGTCTTGCATGTGTGTGGTGACAATGGGATATTCACATGATCCACTTGATGTATGTTTTGGTGATCAACTTGCGGGTTCAGTGTCCTTGTGAACTTATGCATAGGGGTTGGCACAAGTTTTCGTCTTGACTCTCCGGTAGAAACTTTGGGGCACTCTTTGAAGTTCTTTGTGTTGGTTGAATAGATGAATCTGAGATTGTGTGATGCATATCGTATAATCATACCCATGGATACTTGTGGTGACATTGGAGTATCTAGGTGACATTAGGGTTTTGGTTGATGTGTGTCTTAAGGTGTTATTTTACTATGAACTCTAGGGCTGTTTGTGACACTTATAGGAATAGCCCAATGGATTGATCGGAAAGAATAACTTTGAGGTGCTTTCGTACCCTACAATAATATCTTCGTTTGTTCTCCACTATTAGTGACTTTGGAGTGACTCTTTGTTGCATGTTGAGGCATTGTCATATGATCCAACTATGTTATTATTGTTGAGAGAACTTGCACTAGTGAAAGTATGAACCCTAGGCCTTGTTTCGAAGCATTGCAATACCGTTTGTGCTCACTTTTATCATTAGTTACCTTGCTGTTTTTATATTTTCATATTACAAAAACCTATATCTACCATCCATATTGCACTTGTATCACCATCTCTTCGCCGAACTAGTGCACCTATACAATTTACCATTGTATTGGGTGTGTTGGGGACACAAGAGACTCTTTGTTATTTGGTTGCAGGGTTGTTTGAGAGAGACCATCTTCATCCTACGCCTCCCACGGATTGATAAACCTTAGGTCATCCACTTGAAGGAAATTTGCTACTGTCCTACAAACCTCTGCACTTGGAGGCCCAACAACGTCTACAAGAAGAAGGTTGTGTAGTAGACATCAGAGTTCGGCGTGGGGTGCCTGATCGGACCCGCTAAGTGCAGACTTTGACAGTTCAGGATGGTTGCCCAGAACCAAGTCTAAGATTGCATCCGGGTCTTTGCTTGGGAGTTCCGCAAGTGGAAGAAGTCCGACAGGACTTACGTTCCCGTCTTCTGACAACAAGACCTGCTCTAGATCTAAGTCCAAGGCGGGAGTGGATGCAGACCCCTGGGCGGGATCTGACAGGGCATCCTAAGAGTCTTCTAGGCGGGGACACAGAGTGGCGGCCGAGGCGGCGAACCCATCGAAGACTAGGTCTCCTCAGATGTCAGCAACATAGTTCAGGTTTCCAAACCTGATCTGGTGGTCGGGGGTGAAACTATCGACCTGCTCGAGGCGGCCGATTGAGTTGGCACGAAGCACGAAGCCACCGAACACAATGACTTGTCTAGGCAGAAAGGTTTCCCTGGATGCCGCATCATTGTTGATGAAGAGGTGAGCCATCGATTCTTATGTTGATGATACAGCGGAGCTCTCAATGAAAGCACCAATGTCGGTGTCAAAACCGGCAGGTCTTGGGTAGGGGGGGCCAAGCTGTGCGTCTGAGGATCAATGGTAACTATGGAGAAGGGACAAAATGTTTACCCAGTTTCGAGCCCTCTTAATGGAGGTAAACCCCTACTCCTGCTTGATTATATTTGAGGGTATAGGGGTTACAAGAGTTGGTCTACCTTGAGATTGATTCGGCTAACCCTAGATAGCTAGCCTAGCAATGTTGTGATCCTGTCTCCGATCTAACCCTCCGGTTTATATACACACCGGAGGGGCTTAGGGTTGTACAAAGTCGGTTTTACAGAAAGGAATAATATATTCGGACACCTATACTTGCCATCCACGCATGTGACAGTCCCCACCGGACACGAGAGATAATCTTCTGTCTTGTATCTTGACGACCCATCAGTCTGGCCCACATGAATAGACCTGACGCCCAAGGACCCCCTAGTCCAGGACTCCCACATTCCCCTTAGTGTTTTGTGCCAAATTTTGACTATGAATTCAATTTACAAAATGTTAACGCATGTCACAAAAAATAGTATCATTGGAAACTATGTTCAAATATGAATCCAACCATATAAATGTTTATTACATGGATTACAAATTTGTCAATTAAATGTATGGTCAAAATTTGACACAAAATACGAAAGGACCAACAAATCAGGCGGAGTCTTTGAGTAGACCGAAGGCGCGCGTGCGAGCAGACCGCTACGCAGGTTCACCCCAGACGGGCGTTTCGGCCCGCCCCTCAATGCATGGTGGCTAGGCGTATCACTTTCATGTGGGACCGCATGTAAGGAAAGCGATGATGGCCGAAATTGGCAAAACTCCCCCGTTTATCACGCCAGAAAAGGCCAGTGCTAGCGTTTTGAATCATTATTTCTATTTTATGAGGGAAAATTGTTATTTCTATCTATTGGTCGTGCCAGGAGGAGAACCGAGTGTTACAACTTACTAGTCACTAGTACAAGTTCAAAAGGAAATCCTGTCGTGTTCACGTCGCCCCCCACACGGTTGGTCCAGCACGCCGCTCAAGGGGAGAACGCGTGTTGTCTTGCATCTTCACTTACAAGTGGGACTGTAGTTGAGGAAACCGACTATCGGCAAACCCCCACCTTGCTCGCTGTGCGATAGCCAAGTTAGAGAAACAAGGAGGGAGAAGAGATAGTTGTAGCATGGACTCCAAGAAATATGGTGTTAGATGGGAGTCGTGCTGGTGGCGTGTGCCGTACTCCTGGACGTGAATGCTTGCTCTGGCCCATGCCACCCTACTATATATCAATGATTCAAGGTGTTGGTTACGTACAATGAACACCTTAACATATGGCACACCTCACACTGTGGCCAAATTTCCTGTAGTCTATGCTAGGCTAAAAAGTGTTCTTTGTGAGGGTGGATGGCTGGTCTCAAGTTTAAAACTTGTTGTATTACGTATACACAGACGTAGATAGAAATGGTGCAACAGTTTTGAAGGTTTGTATCCAAACATCAGAATACAATTTCTATCATTGATTGGACTCATCCGACGACGTAGGATGATGGGATTCACAACTACGTAAAAACACCCACCCTCCGCGCGAAGCATGTGAAGCTAACTAGTACTAGTACTACTAGTAAGGTACACGTGCATTGCACACATGAGATTTGGCAACCAAATTATGAATAAACACCACACTATAGCATGTAGGCTTTGACTCATATATGCATGATGTAGATGTTCATGTAATTCTTATAGTTCATCTCATTCAAAAACCTGTTGCAATGCACGTACAATTATGTATTCGGGATTTTTTGCCTTGTTGCAGCACCCACTCCGAGAAGCGACTCAAAAGCCATTCATAAATTTAGTAAGTTTGTCATAGGCATATCATTTCGTATTACATACAACAGGCCATCAACACACAATGACAATGAGGATACATTGTAAACACTAAAGTTTTTCTCACACAACAAATAACAAAGCGATGAAATAAACTTCAGGTCAACCAATCTTTGGTGTTGGAGACGCTTGGTTTGAACCATAAGTGATTCTCTGGGCAGGGCCAGCTATGGTGATTATCGCGACCAATGGAAGACTCGTCATCCAGGCTGAAGCGGCCTATATCAGGATGCATATTGTGATATCCAGGGTAGGGAACCACAACAATGTCCGATGTATATATACAATTGCTTCTCATAAATGGTAGTAATGTTGTGCTAATAGCAGGTGGATCGCCTTTCACCATCATTGGATAGTTTAGTCCAAGGAAGAGCGAGTTTTCTCCAAGACTATCAATATTAAACCAGGGAGAAGGTGCTGGCGCTAGCACACACTACAAAAAAAAAGACGCATCCGTGACATTTTGGGCCGAACGAAATTTTTTTCTGTCATACATATGACACTTCTATGACGATAATTGTGACAAAACCCGGTATCATCATAGATGTGGTGGGCTCCTACTTCTATGACAAAAAATCATGACAGAAAATGGGCTTTTCGTCCTGGGCGGGCCGGAGACGCAGCTGCATGACATTCTTTGGGCCGTCCATGACGGAAAAAAACCATGGTAGAAGCGAGGGGGAGGAAAATTTCGGGGAGTTGCCGGTTACGGTGGGAGAGTGATGCACGTTTCTCTCGTACAGGTATGCGCGTGTGTGCGAGGCGTTGGCTCTAACTGAAGCCGAGCGAGGCGTTGGGCTCTAACTGAACCCGAGCGATTGCACTGCAGGCTACGCTTTACTGAACCCGAGCGATCGATCGATGGCTGTCAACTGAACCCGATGGAGCGATTCCTTCACTACTGCTGCTAACTGAAGCCGATCGATGCTGCCTCTGGGATGAACAGTGAGCGTTGTAGGGGGGGTTGGATGAACAGTGAGCGGTGGCGTTGCCTTTGGATGAACAGGAACCCGTGGTGTGGAGGGCTGGATGAACAGTAGCCGGTGGAGGGGTGGCCGTGGAGGGGTGGTTGAACAGGACCCCGTGGTGTGGAGGGCTGGATAAATAGTAGACGGTGTAGGACTGCCTGTTGAGGGGTGGTTGAACAGTAGCCGGTGGAGTAGCGCACGGTGGAGGCTGGATGAACAAGAGCCCGTGGAGGCTGGATGTGGTCGAAGGTAGCCCGTGGAGGCTGGAGGAGGTCGACGGTGGAGATGAACAGTATCCCGTGGAGTCCCATTTTGCGGTACGCCACACCCCTCCCCCCCCCCCCCCCCGTTTCGACCGTAGCGCTCCAACACAAGTCCGTTTCGTCCGTTTTGCGGTACGCCGCACCCCTCCCGATCAACAGGACCCCCGTTTCGACCGTAGGAGGTCCGTTTCCTCCATTTTGCGGTACGCCACACCGCTCCCGATCAAGAGGACCCCCGTTTCGACCGTAGGAGGTCCGTTTCCTCCGTTTTGCGGTACGCCACACCCCTCCCGATCAACAAGACCCCCGTTTCGACCGTAGGAGGTCCATTTCCTCCATTCTGCGGTATGCCAGGCCTCGTTTCCATCGCCTATTCCATCCAAGCCGGTTGGCTCCCACACGTTCTGTTGCCTCCCGATGAACACGACGCATTCTGTTACCTCCCCATGAACACGACGCATTCCATTGCCTCCCCATGAACAGGACGCATTCCGTTGCCTCCCCATGAACACGACGCATTCCGTTGCCTCCCCATGAACACGACGCATTCCGTTGCATCCCCATGAACACGAGCCCTCGCCGTACGTATGCGCGACTAGGTGTTTGAGACCCTGCCTGTATGTACACATACGTGGCCGTATTTTCTTTCTTGCACCCTGGATGCTGTACGTACGTGTACATGCTACGTGCATGCCTCTACTACAACATGTACGCGCCTCTACTACGACACGTGCGCGCCTCTACATCGACCAGTATATATGTACGTACAAGTTCGCGACCAGAATGACAACGCTACGTACGCTTCGACCAGGTGGGTCCTGACTATCAAGCAGTTCCTTGCGTGTGAAAATGTAGGTGGTGGGTTCCAGCAGTCAGAGGGGCGAATCGTTTTTTTTTTGCCTGGACACACTTCCTTTGCGTGCGAAGATGTAGCTGGTGGATCCCAGCAGTCAGGGGGGCGAATTGTTTTTTTTGCCCGGACGCACTTCCTTGCGTGCGAAGATGTAGCTGGTGGGTCCCAGCAGTCAGGGGGCGAATCATTTTTTTTGCCCGGACGCACTTCCTTGCGTGCGAAGGTGTAGCTGCTGGGTCCCAGCAGTCAGGGGGAAACGTTTTTTTCGCGAAATATGGTGGCCCATCCGGTGGGTCCCCGCTGTCAGGTGGAGGAATAATTATTTTGCGCATAATAAGGAGGCACTTCCTTGCTGTGGCCATGGACCCAGCTGTCAGCCTCTCCACGTACAGTCCATGTCCGATGGAAGCTGTTCCTTGACCATGTTGACCACGCTGCGCCGAGAGCACCAGGGCGGTGGACGACGGCGAGGCCTAGGAAGGGGACGACGCGAAGCCGGGGAAGACACGGCAGTGGATGCCCACGCGTAGAGGAGTACGAGGGTTCACTGGTTCGCTGCGGTCTGAGGCTGTCGTCGCCGCAGAATAACAGGGGGTGTGGGTGAGTAGAGGGATGGCCTGGCCAGCGGTGGGAGTAGTAGGGGGCGGTGAGGCCTCCGCCGCATCGCAGCCGGCCATGGGAGACAGGAGCATGAGGCACGACCGGCGCTGGTTTGGGCGGCTGGAGTAAGAAGACTAGAGGTTGAAGAAGCACTACGGCCGTTGGATGGACATCGTACGGTCACTGGAGCTAGAATCGTGCATATTGACTAAGTTGACAAAGCCCTCCGTCCCCGTCAACTTAGTAGGCCCACAAGTCAGCCTGCCACTATACTGGGTCCCAGCTAACAGGGGGAGTATTCATTTTTTTGTGCATAATAAGGAGGCACTTCCTTGCGTGCGAAGATATAGCTAGTGGGTCCGAGCTGTCAGCAGCGGTAACGTTTTTTTGCGAAATACTGAGGCCCTTTCGGTGGGTCCCTGATGTCAGGTGGACGAATCATTATTTTGCGCGTAATAAGGAGGCATTTCCTTGTGTGCGGCCGTGGACCCAGCTGTCGGCCTCTCCACGTACAGTCCACTTCAGATGCATGTCGGTCATTGACCATGTTGACCAGGCCGCCCTGAGAGCTCCAGGGCGGTGGACGACGGCGAGGCCTAGGAAGGGAACGACACGGAGGCAGGGAAGACTCAGCAGTTGTTTCCCACGCGGAGGGGAGTACGACTGAACGAGGGTTTACTGGTTCGTCTGCCGTCACCGGACAATAACAACAGGTGTGGGTGAGTAGAGGGATGACTAGGCCAGCGATGGGAGTACGATGGGGCGGTGAGGCCTGCGCGGCAGCACAGCCAGCCGCGGGGAGGAGGGAGCAGGCAGTCCCGCTGTCGCTTGTTTGAGCGGCTAGAGCAGGAAGAGCAGAGATTGAAGAAGCACGACGGCCGTTGGATGGCCATCCAACAGTAACTGCTTGTGCGTCAACCTTTTTTTAGGAAAGCCTCAAATCTGTGGAAAACATCATACAGCCCATCTGCCATTATTTCTAATAATTTACAGCCCATTTGCTAATTCTTAAGGGTTTTTTTGGAGCCCATATTCTTTTTGTTAGCATTAAAGCCCATATTGTGGCCACGGTTAAAAAATTATACGAAATTTTGCATATTTCGGTGCGGTCCGAACTGTTTTTAATCCCAAAATTTTGACTCACATTCAAACTGATTTTAAAACTAAATGTATATCAATATAAAATCCAACAAATTCTCCACGCATAAAAATTAACGTAATTTAAAATCTCGAAATGAAAAAAAGATATTTGAAATTAATTGCCGCTTTGATGTGTTTTAAAAATGTACAGCCCATTTCTCATTACTGATGGGCCATTTTCTCGACAAGCCGAATGAAAGCTCTCCTCGTCTTGAAAGATTTGCAGCTTAAAAGGCCTGACAAAGCAACTTACTTGGCAAATCACAAAAAAACTGGGCTGTGGCCGTGGACCCAGCTGTCAGCCTCTCCACGTACAGTACTCTTCTGATGGAAGTCGTTCCTTGACCACGTTGACCACGCCACGCGGAGAGCACCACGGTGGTGGACGACAGCGAGGCCTAGGAAGGGGACAACACGGAGCCGGGAAAGACGCGGAAGTGGATGCCCACGCGGAGAGGAGTACGAGGGTTCACTGGGTCGGCTGCGGTGTGAGGCTGCCATCGCCGCAGGGCCTGGCCAGCGGTGGGAATAGTAGGGGGCGGTGAGTCCTCCGCGGTAGCACAGCCGGCCATGGGAGGCAGGAACATGAGGCACAACTGGTGCTGCTTTGGGCGGCTGGAGCAAGAAGACCAGAGGTTGAAGAAGCACTACGGCCGTTGGATGGACATCGTACGGTCACTGGAGCTAGAATCGTTCATATTGACTAAGTTGACAAAGCCCTTCGTCCCCGTCAACTTAGTAGGCTCACAAGTCAGCTTCCACCAAGGTGGGTCCCAGCTAGCAGGGCGAGTATTCATTTTTTTTGTGCATAATAAGGAGGCACTTCCGGTGGGTCCGAGCTGACAGCGGGGTGGCCTTTTTTTTGCGAAATACGGTGGCCCGTCAGGTAGATCCCAGCAGTCAGGGGGCAAACGTTTTTTCCCACAAAATACGGTGGCCCGTCAAGTGGGTCCCTGTTGTCAGTTGGAGGAATCATTATTTTCCGCGTAATAAGGAGGCACTTACTTGCTGCGGCCGTGGACCCAGCTGAGACTCTCCACGTACAGTATACTTCCGATAGAAGTCGTTCCTTGACCATGTTGACCTCGCCGCGTTCCGTTGCATGCATGTGTCCATGGGCGTGGTGCGTCCCCACTGTCAGCCTCTCACATACAGTCATTTTCCGATGACTCTCGGTTGTTGACCACGTTGACCACACCGTGCCGACCACAACCAGACTGGAACGACCCGGAGATGGGGAAGACGGGGCAGTGGAGTCGCAGATGGAGAGGAGTGGGAAACTTCACTGGTTCGGGTGCGCGGCAGCACATCCGCGGTGCCGCCCACGGGAGATAGGAGCAAGAATAGAGGTTGAAGAAGGAGCACGGCTGTTGGATTAACATCCAACGGTCCAGCTGCTAGAATCATTTGTTGATTAAGTTGACAAAGCCGTGCGTACACGTCCGCTTAGCAGGCCCACAAATCAGTCACCAAATCTGACGGGTCCCAGATGTCAATGGGATGAATAATTTTTTCGCAAAACAAGGAGGCACTTCCTTCCGTGCGAAGATACAGCCGGTGGGTCCCAGCTATCAGGTGGAGGAAACATTTTTTTCAGCTTAATAAGGAGGAACTTTCCTTGCGTGCGACCATGGACCTCGTGGGTCCCAGCCGTCAGGCTCTCCACGTACAGTCCTATTCCGATGACTCTCGTTTGTTTACCACGCCGCACCGAACACATCGAGGCGGTGGACGACGGTGAGGCCCCGGACGGGAACGACTCGGAGATGGGAAAACGCGGCAGGGGAGTCGCAGATTGAGAGGAGGAGAAGGGTTATAACTGGTTCTGTTGCAATTCATATCAAACTCAGGTTCACAGGACACGTTCATATTCATAGCCAACATTCACTATCAACAACTCAAAAGATTCATATATACACAAGCTCAGCATATCTATGCATCCAAATGATTGATAGATCACACGACAATATTCATACATAATTCACAAAAAGATTCAGATATACACATGTTTAGTATGTTTATGCATCCAAATGATTGAGATCACAGCCAATATGATCCATGGACGAACTTTAATTACCTAGGGTACAGACTGGTAAATGGTGTTCAATCAGAGGTACTTCTTGCTAAAATTAGTTCTTGTACGAGTAAACTTTCGAGTACATAAGAGGCAGCACAGAGAATCTGAACTTTGCTTGTAGGTTTATCCTAAAATAGTGGCCTCGTGCCGACGGAGGTTTGAGCAACTTGGCCACTACTTTCATCCAACTAGTTTACTAGCTCATCTTGGTCCTGTATCTCGCCAAAATTCTACATTGCAGACGAGAAAGTAGGCGGTTGAGAAAATGAACCACCCAAATTTTTTGTGCAGTTCAACTGAAATGGAACTTCCTTGGCGTGCAGACTGATTAAGTCCCAGATGAATATACGCATCAACCAACTTGTCTGGAATCTTTAGACTCCATGCCATATATACGCATCAACCAAAAGGCACAAGTTGGGACCAAAGACTGGACTGCGTTTTTCTGGGCTATGCACCAAGCAATATTTTTGGCGTCCACTCTCCTAATACTTGGAGTTTGACAATTGGTTGACGCCGGTTGATACTCCAATGAATATAGGCACTTGTTGTCAACATCGATGCTTGTCTGAGTGAACTTTGGAGTACATAGCAGCAGCATAAGTACCTGTCCATCTGATCATTTTGTGCAGTTCTACTAAAATCACCCGATGTAATGATTTGCCTACGAGTTCAGGCTCCAAATTACTCCTTTATGAGATCGGCAAACAGTAGCACAATAACAAATTACCAATACATATGACAGGCACAATAATCAGGATAAAGACCAGCACCAACCTGTGTGAGGTAGCATATCAATTACTATTTCCTTTGACTGGAAGCCGAGATAAGCCAAGCGACTGACAGCAAAGGAAGAAAGAAAGCGGAGATTAGCGACTGACAGGAAAGGACGGAAGCTGTCAAGGCAATGAAGCACCCAAAGTTTTTGTGCAGTTCCACCAAAATCGAGCATCCCTATTGGCACATATATTGAGAGAGTTAGATTACTGTAATAGTGGGACTAGTTGATGAAACATACACTAACAAATAGAAGCACCCTCATTATCTTAATGGGTAAAGTTAGCAACATAGTAGTCTTGCTTAAAGAGAGGTATTAGTTTATTTAATCAGTGCCAATTAGCTCAACTCAACACTCGAAGCATTGCCATTTGTCATAGGTTGCAAAACTTAAAAGTGCAAAGATAAAGGAGTTTCTCATGACAGTAGCACGATACAAATAGAGATGACAGCAAACTAATATGGATGAAGGCCTTAGGCCTGTACCAACCTGAGAAAAAAGCTTATTCACGTAGTCCCATAAGAGATGATAAAGAACTCACTGGAATCACACAATAGTACATATTTTTGTGCACTTCAAATGTATGGTTGAAATCACTCTTGTTTACCAGTGCTGAGATTATATCGAAAGATTATCAAGAACTTCCAGTAGAGTTAAAGCACTGGCTGGGATACGGTTCATCGTATTGTCTTGTGTAGTTCCACTAAAATGTATGATTGGCACAACATGATCCATGTTTGCACAAGTAGGAACAAGGTGAAACCTTCATTAGCTTAGTGAGAAAGGATAGGAAGACATCAGCATATTACTCAAACAGTAGCATCAAATTCATGATGGACAATACGCAAAACATTGCCTCATTGAACCAATGGCAATAAATTGACATGCAAAACAATAGTACTATTATGTCATGACACTAATAATATTCCCTCCCTGCTCTACCACATGATTCACCTCCATAGACAAACATTCACACGTACTTGATTCAGCATAGGGTCCTACTAAAGATTTGTTTAACTCCAATAGGAAAATTAGGCAGTAATAAATTAGTGGTACTTAAGTGCTCCTAATTAATTCAGTGAGACAACAGAAGTGGAAGGGCTCCCTGGAGGATGTCTCACATTTAAGGTAGTCATTGCCGGGGCCCTTGAATAGCCTCGACTAAGGCCTCTAGCTTCAGCAAGATCGCCTTGGCACTGTTTATTCTTCTTCTTCTTCCTCTTCATGCTATGTTTCTCTTTCTCCTCACCAGTTGGTGAAACCAAGTACATGATTGGCCTTCTAATTCAGAATTGGTTTTGTCAGTGAGGGAGTACAAGTGTACTAGTAAAAAACAGCATTATTTTCTCATGGCAGTCGGAAAATAGAGATGAACACATGCATTAAATATCATTCTTACCTGAAGGAAGGTTATGGCGCCAATATGGATGATGAGGATTGGAACACAGATCTCCCTTTGTGCAGTTCCACCAAAATGAACCGACTGTTCCATCTGACATTTCAGTTAAACAGCACAAAAGTCACTTCTTTTAAGAAGAGTTTTGTGTAGGGCACCAAAAGGTCACAACAGCAACCAGGTGAATTGGATATCCCTGTTTGCACAAAAAGGCATAGAGGAAACAGTCAGAGTCTCAAACAATTACAAGCAAAAACATTTGGCTAAACTTGTTAGAGTCTCAAACAATTATAGGCAAAAACAGTGGCATGGCTTCATTTTTACCAGGGACATTATATTAAGAACAGCTAAGGCTGCGTTCGGTTCACAGGTTTGGTGCAGGATTTTTGCAGGAACACAATTCCTACCGTATTCTTTCCCTTCCAACCATTCGGAACACGGGAAAGGTGAATAGTATTTCATAGGAAAGCTGGTCTGGTAGTACTGATTCCATGGGATTAAAAACATCCACGCGCTGCTCATTTTTTGGGCGGAAGCCCGAGGCAGGCGCTCGCTGCCATGCGTTAGACAGGTTGCTGTGCTGTGTTTGCCGGAATAAAAAAATCAACCTATGTGTGGTACGTGAGGTGAGGACAAGAGTAGTCACTGTGCAGCTGAATAAACAAATAGCATCTCATACTGCCAAGCATGCTACTCTAAAAAAACAAATCTGTACATTTCGTAGTCCATCCGAACACATTCTCTTGAGAGTTTCCTCTAGTTTGATGTTCCATAGTTTTATACCTACATTCCTTTCCTATTCCTCTATTTTCATCAAGACCTATGTTTTTTGCCCCTTTATTCCGACCGGAGCCTAAATATTTGGTATAAGGGCATGGGACAGTGGGTGCACCAGCAGTACAGCACCATGTACGTAAACAGGGGCATAAAGTGGTGATTCATAGTTTGTTGCCCCAAGAAACAAACATCCAAGAAACATATCTGGGTTGGTCCCATTTTTGTTCACTCTAGCCACCTACTCCTATGTGTGGATAACAAATCTAGTCCTGGTCATACCACTGTGTACAGCGTTACCCCTATATTTCCCTTTTCTACCAAGAGACCGGTTGGATGACCAGTCTGTACTACTTTCATCCCATTTCCTTCCTGTTTGTACCAAGTCCGATGTACATACTAAATTCCCCCACCCCCACTTTATTTCAATGACATGTATTTTCGGATGGAGGGAGTACAAGATTCGACTCCATGAAGTAGCTTTACCTCTAACAATAGAAGAAAAAAAATAGGTGACATTGGACCATCCGATCGAGAGGGGCTGAGAGGTAGAAAATGATGCACATGCAGCGACGTAGCGAGCGCCCCCCTTTAGAAAATGATGCAGACGTAGCGAGTGGGGGAAGCGGTTTCGAACGAAGATATACCTGAAGGTCGTCGGGATGTGGATAGGTGGGCGGCGGGAGGCCGGATCCGCCCACAGGCAACGACGAAGGGATCGGAGGACCTCCCGCGCCGGCACTCGGCCAGAGATAACGGTGCGTCCGGCAGTGGGTCTCCTCCCTCGCTGTAGATGACGGCCTAAACGCTGCCCCTCCTCCCCTTCACCGGCGGAGGGGGATACGTTCAGATCTGTAACCAGCGGTGAGGATAGAAAGCTAGTGTTTTTTGAAGGGAGAAAGACAGGGTTACTACCTGAGGGAGTCCTGGACTAGGGGGTGTCCGGACAGCCGGACTATCATCGTCCGCCGGACTCCAAGACTACGAAGATACAAGATTGAAGACTCCGTCCCGTGTCCGGATGGGACTTTCCTTGGCGTGGAAGGCAAGCTTGGCAATACGGATATGTAGATCTCCTACCATTGTAACCGACTCTGTGTAACCCTAGCCCTCTCCGGTGTCTATATAAACCGGAGGGCTTTAGTCCGTAGGACATAACCTCCATTACAACAATCATACCATAGGCTAGCTTCTAGGGTTTAAACTCCTTGATCTCATGGTAGATCCACTCTTGTACTACCCATATCATCAATATTAATCAAGCAGGACGTAGGGTTTTACCTCCATCAAGAGGGCCCGAACCTGGGTAAAAACATCGTGTCCCTTGTCGCCTGTTACCATCCGCCTAGACGCACAGTTCGGGACCCCCTACCCGAGATCCGCCGGTTTTGACACCGACATTGGTGCTTTCATTGAGAGTTCCTCCGTGTCGTCACCGATAGGCTCGATGGCTTCTTCAATCAACAACGCCGTCCAGGGTGAGACTTTTCTCCCCGGACAGATCTTCGTATTCGGCGGCTTCGCACTGCGGGCCAACTCACTTGGCCATCTGGAGCAGATCGAAAGCTACGCCCCTGGCCATTAGGTCAGGTTCGGAAGCCTAAACTTCACGGCCGACATCCGCGGGGACTTGATCTTCGACGGACTCGAGCCACAGCCGAGCGTGCCACGCTGTCACGATGGGCATGATTTAGCTCTGCCGCCGGACAGTGCCTTGGTGGCCGCACACGAATCCACTCCGGCCCTCAGTCCGGAGCCGACCGCCCAGATCGAGGACCGGTGGCTGGACACCGCCTCGGGGGCTGCAACTTCCACGGCGATGGAGCCGAACACTAACCTTGTCCCTTGTAAATCTCGTGACTCCGAGGTGCCGGACTCCCTGCCGGACTCCGAACCTCCTGCGCCCCTACCAATCGAATCTGATTGGGCACCGATCATGGAGTTCACCGCGGCGGACATCTTTCAGCACTCGCCCTTTGGCGACATCCTAAATTCGCTAAAACATCTCTCGCTATCCGGAGAGCCCTGGCCGGATTATGGCCAGGATGGTTGGGATATGGACGACGAAGAAATTCAAAGCCCACCCACCTCCCACTTTGTAGCCGCTGTCGACGATCTAACCAACATGCTAGACTACGACTCCGAAGACATCGATGGTATGGACGATGATGCCGGAGACGAACAGGAACCAACGCCTACAGGGCACTGGAAGACCACCTCGTCATATGACATATACATGGTGGACACCCCAAAAGATGGGGACGGCGAAGAAGCAGCAGAGGCAGATTCCTGAAAGAAACATCCCAAGCGCCGGCGTCAGCGGCGCCGCTCTAAATCCCGCCACAGCAAGAATGGAGATTCCAGCACAGGAGATAATAACACCCCAGACAGTGCCGAAGACAATCCCCTCCAGCAAGATTCAGCGCAGGAGGATGCAGAAGCAAGCCCTCGCGAGAGAGCGGCAGACGAAGAGGTCGAGGATGATAATTACATGCCTCCCTCCGGAGACGAAGCAAGCCTCGGCGACGACGAATTCGTCGTGCCCGAGGATCCCGTCGAACAAGAGCGTTTCAAACGCAGGCTAATGGCCACGGCAAATAGCCTAAAGAAAAAGCAGCAGCAGCTTCAGGCTGATCAAGACCTGCTGGCCGATCGATGGGCCAAGGTCCTCGCGGCCGAAGAGTACGAACTCGAACGTCCCTCCAAGAGCTACCCAAAACGCAAGTTGCTCCCCCGATTAGAGGAAGAATCATACATACCTTCATCACCAGCGCACGATACGGCCGACCGACCACCCCGTGGTCGCGACACAGAGGCATCCAGGCCCTCCACCAAGACCGTACCCCGGCATCGCTCCAAAAGTACGAAGCCAAGAGGGAACGCGCCGGACTTGCGAGATATATTGGAGGACAAAGCAAGGCAATCCAGATCCATCTACGGATCACGTGGGCGCCCCACGACCCACGACGAATACCGTCGCGCCGGAGACAACAACACCAGCCGGATCGGACACAGCAGACAACGCTCACTCGAGCTACGTCGTGATATTGCTCAATATAGAGGCGCCGCACACCCGCTATGCTTCACTGATGAAGTAATGGATCATCAAATCCCTGAAGGGTTCAAACCCGTAAACATTGAATCCTACGATGGCACAACAGACCCCGTGGTTTGGATCGAAGATTATCTCCTTCACATCCATATGGCCCGCGGCGATGATCTCCACGCCACCAAATACCTCCCACTCAAGCTTAAAGGACCAGCTCGGCATTGGCTTAACAGCTTGCCCGCAGAGTCAGTTGGGTGTTGGGAAGACCTGGAAGCCGCATTCCTCGACAACTTCCAGGGCACATAAGTGCGACCACCAGACACCGATGACCTAAGACACATAATTCAGCAGCCAGACGAATCGGCCAGACAGTTCTGGACACGGTTCTTGACAAAGAAAAACCAAATCGTCGACTGCCCGGATGCAGAGGCCCTCGCAGCCTTCAAACATAACATCCGCGACGAATGGCTAGCCCGGCACTTAGGACAGGAAAAGCCGAAATCCATGGCAACCCTCACATCATTAATGACCCGCTTCTGTGCGAGAGAGGATAGCTGGCTCGCTCGCAGCAATAACCTTAGTAAAAATTCTGGCAGTCCGGATACTAAGGACCACAATGGCAGGTCGGGTCGAAGCAAAAATAAGGGATAATTAGATTTATGCCCCTAGTTGTGTCCCACTCGTCTGTTTTACCCCTAATTCCCAAAAGTCACCACTTCTGTCCAAGTCACTTTGCTCCTCTTATGCTTTTTCCCTTTGACCGTTTGACTGTCAGTTTGAAAACTTCATAACTAATTCATACAAAATCAGAAAAATGCAAATAAGATACCAAAATGTTCAGAAAAACATCACCTATATGTCAGTGTCATTTGCATTCATTAAAAAAGTGTTGGAAAGTGCACATCCGAGTTTTAGCTCTTTTGATACCACAATGAATAGTAAACTCTAAAAAATTCAAAAAAAATCAAAAAAAATATGGTGGCAAAGTATGACAAATGTTCTAAGTGCTTGCCAAGTTTCATTAGGGAACGACATTCATGGAAGTCGTGGCAAAATAATAATCTATTTTGGAGTGTTGATTGTTTTTTTTTGCCGCGGCACCCACGAATGTTATTCCCTGATGAAACTTGGCAGACACTTAAAACATTTGTCATTCTTTGCCACCAATTTTTTTTGAATTTTTTTGAACTTTTTTAGATTTCACTACTCATGGTGGTAGCGTAAGAGCTAAAACTCGGATGGGCACTTTCCAACACTTTTTTCATGAATGCAAATGACACTGACTTATAGGTGATGTTTTTCTGAACATTTTGGTATCTTATTTGCATTTTTCTGATTTAGTATGAATTAGTTACGAAGTTTTCAAACCGACAGTCAAACGGTCAAAGGGCAAAAGCATAAGAGGAGCAAAGTGACTTGGACAGAACCGGTGACTTTTGGGAATTAGGGGTAAAACAGACGAGTGGGACACAACTAGGGGCATAAATCTAATTATCCCCAAAAATAAACGCCGCATTAACGTCGACGACAAGGAGGATACGGCCATAAATGCCGGATTCCGAGGCTCCAAACCCGGTCAGCGGAAGAAGCCATTCAAAAGAACCACTCCGGGTCTGTCCAATTTGGACCGAATACTCGACCGCTTGTGCCAGATACATGGCACCCCCGAAAAGCCAGCTAATCACACCAACAGAGACTGTTGGGTGTTCAAGCAGGCAGGCAAGTTAATTGCCGAAAACAATGACAAGGGGCTGCATAGCGACGACGAGGAAGAGACCCGACCGCCGAACAGTAGAGGACAGAAGGGTTTCCCCCCACAAGTGTGGACGGTAAACATGATATACGCAACCCATATACCCAAAAGGGAGCCGAAGCATGCACTAAGGGACGTATACGCGATGGAGCCAGTCGCCCCGAAGTTCAATCCATGGTCCTCTTGTCCGATCACTTTCAATCGAAGAGACCATCCGACCAGCATCCGCCATGGCGGATTCGCCGCATTGGTTTTAGACCCAATCATCGATGGATTTCACCTCACGAGAGTCCTGATGGACGGCGACAGTAGCCTGAACCTGCTTTATCAGGATACAGTGCGCAAGATGGGCATAGACCCCTCAAGGATTAAGCCTACAAAGACGACCTTTAAAGGCGTCATACCAGGTGTTGAAGCCAATTGTACAGGCTCTTTCACACTGGAAGTGGTCTTCGGATCCCCGGACAATTTCCGGAGCGAGGAGTTAATCTTCGACATAGTCCCGTTCCGCAGCGGCTATCACGCTCTGCTCGGACGAACCGCGTTTGCAAAGTTCAACGCGGTGCCGCATTATGCATACCTCAAGCTCAAGATGCCAGGCCCTCGTGGAGTCATCACGGTCAACGGAAATACAGAACGCTCCCTCCGAACGGAGGAACATACAGCGGCTCTCGCGGCAGAAGTACAGAGCAGCCTTTTAAGGCAATTTTCGAGTCCGGCCGTTAAACGGCCGGATACGGCCAAACACGCCCGGAGCAACATCAACCAAGACCACCTGGCACGATCCGAGCATGCGTAGCAGTGCGGCCCCGACCCCAGCCCTCGCATGATTGCAAGACCAACCCTCCGCGTACATCATTACGCTCTGGAGATACCATGGGTGTAGGGGAGGGGCACGACCACAACAGACCCAGAGTGCAGCTCGACCACACCAGGGGCTCACAAGTGTGTCACTCTTTTTTTTTATTACTTTCCTTCTTTGTATACACAGGACTCCGCTAACCAGAGGCCCTGTCCGGCGGTAAACCTGCCGAACTCACGATGCAACAGCCGGGGAAGAAAGAAGGCTGCGATGAACACTCAGGTGGTCTCCATTACGAGCATTAAATTTGATTACATACACCTGTCCGCAGCCCACCCCTGGAGGGGGACATGTTTAATTAGTCCAATCCCTTGCTTACCGCACTATTTGTATCCCTCCGCACCCATAGCAGACTTCCTTGAATAAATAATGCAGCACTTTTTGCCTATAATTACATTACCTTACATATATGTTCATTAAATGACATCTTGCAGCCATATATTTTGGTACGGCCGAATACACCAGGGGCTTACGTTCCCCGCATTATGGTGTGATAAGTCCGAACACTTTCACAAGTGCGGCACCCCGAACTTATAGCATTATATGAATCGGCTCCGAATCATGTCTTGGGTCAATAGTTGGGTTTGCCGGGCTCCCATGTTTTGGTGCCTTACGTTCCGTTCTGTCGGCTAAGGTGGCACTGGGAGAACCACTGCGATTGCGCCCCGGTTGAGCTGGGCGAGCGCCTCAGTGGAGAAAGCTAAAACTGACTGGCATGATAAGGCGAGAGACCGGTCGCTGTTCAAGAGGTCTTTTCGGGTCCCTAAAGACTTATGCCGCTTCGAGCGAAGTACCAGATAATGCCCGACGAAGGCGTGGATAGTGCCCCGAATTCGGTCTTCCGAATACTAGGGGCTTCGCCGAAATTTAAAATTATAGAATTCTATGGCTAAGTGAGAGTGTTCAAGCATTATAAGTCCGGTTGCCTTGTTCGTTGTGTTGAGTGCCTCCCTCGATGGACCCAAAAATGGGAACAAGAGTGCTCAAGTTTATCCTGAACACCCCAGCACTTGCGGCTCGGGGGCTGAAGCCAATGACTTGCCATCTCTCAGATCTTATAAACGGCCGAACAGAAGGTAATATTTTAAATTAAACAAGTGTTGCTTAGCACATATGAACAAAAGTTTTCAGCGCAAAGGATAATACATAGCGAGTTTTACTCGAAAATTACATCTCTGGGGCACTCATCCGCAATATTGCGGGCACCCTTCAGGACAGTCTTATAGTACATTTCGGGCGTACGATACTCCTTGCCCGCCGGCGGCGGGTCAGTAAGAAGCCTCTCCGCATCCAGCCTGCCCCAGTGCACCTTTGTGCGGGCAAGGGCCCGACGAGCACCTTCAATACAAGCGGAGCGCTTGATGACCTCCACCCAGGGGCATGCATCCACCAGTCGCCGCACGAGGCCGAAGTAGCTCCCAGGCATGGCTTGTCCAGGCCACAGCCGGACTATAAGGCCCTTCATGGCCTCCTCAGCCGCCTTGTGGAGCTCGACCAGCTGCTTCAGCTGGTCGCTAGGGGGCACCGGATGTCCGGCCTCAGCATATTGAGACCAGAAGACCTTCTCCGTTGAGCTCCCCTCCTGGCCATGGTAGAATGCGGCGGCATCGGATACACTGCACGGCAGATCTGCAAACGCCCCTAGAGAGCTCCGAATGCGGGTAAGTGTCAGGTAGTTTACATTAACATGCTTGCTTTGCATGAAAAATGCCTTACCCTCCGCTATCGTCTTCACATCTTCAACCTCCTGAAGGGCCTTACGGGCCTCGGCCTTGGCGGACTTGGCACTTTTGAGAGCCGAGGCGAGCTCGGACTCTCGAGTCTTGGAGTCGCGCTCCAAACTCTCATGCTTCTCCATGAGAGCCTGGAGCTCTTGCCGCACTTCCGCCACCCGCGCCTCCTGCTTCTCTCGCTCGGCCCGTTCCGCGGCCACATTGCGTTCGGCCGCGGACACAGCCTCCTTCAGGGTCGCCACCACGTTAGTGGCCCCTGCAGTACCCATGTTATCCTTGTTATTTTTATTGCAACCTAAATCCTTTTCTGTAAGGTAAAACTTTAAAGTGGTGCTACTCACCTTCTTTGTCCTCGAGCTGCTTCTTGGCACGGCCGAGCTCTTGCTCGGACCGCTCGAGATCCTGCTTCAATGCACCGACCTCCGCAGTCAGTGCGGCAGAGGTCAGCAGCGCAGCCTGCAAACCCATATTGACATATTTTTTAGCAACCCTGCGTATATCTTTTTAGATCCTCAGTCCGGCTTTTCTTTCCGAACGCCGAACTGAGCATCAGGGGCTACTGTCTATGCGGTATTACATTACATAATTTTAACTTCTTACCTCAAAGCCTGTTAGAAGGCTGCTGCAGGCTTCGGTCAGCCTGCTCTTGGCGAGCTGAACCTTCTGAATCACCGCACTCATGATAGTGCGGTGTTCTTCCTCGATGGAAGCGCCTTTGAGCGCCTCCAACAGGTTGTCCGGCACCTCCGGTTGGACGGGGGCCGCCGGTGTCACGGTCTTGCCCTTCTTGCGAAGGGGCCGCCCGCCGGACTCTGGATCCACTACAGGTTCCGGCGTAGAGTCTGGCGCAAAGTCTGGGAGGCTGCCTTGCGGCACCTCCGGAGCCTCCTCCTGATGGGTCCCTTTCCGGGATCCCACCTCAGCGTCCTCATCGGCGCGAGGGGTGGAGGCAGTTGGGATGGAATCCACATCCGATGGAGCCAATGACCCGCTCGATGAAGCGGGGAGATCGTCATCAGCCGGACTGCAGGCAGTATGCGGCGTTAGAGGGACACTATGTGACACAAAAGAAATTGCAGATTCAGGGATCCGGATACTTATGATCTCGCCGGAGGCCTAGCCCTCGAAGGCCACTCTTCTTCGCCAACGTTGGTGTTGGCGGACTTGTCCGGGGGAATAACTATTCCCCTCTTGGACCCTTCGGCCTCCCCTGTTGGGGAGGCCTTCCTCTTTCTCTCTCCCTCCTCTGGGAGAGAGTCTTCTTCCTCCTCATCTTCGGGGGAGGAATCCGCCTCTGAGTCGTCGGACACTTGAAAACGGGAACTCTTTCGAGTACCCGTGGCCACCTTCTTGGCCTTCTTCTCCGGCACCACGTGCGGTGCCGGAACCAGCAGCCCCGCTAGACGGGTGTCCACTGGGTCTTCTGGCATGGGAGCCAGGCAGATGAGCTGCTCGGCCTTCTTCATCCATTCCTGTCAAAGGAAAAAGGAGATTAAAACCCGCTTAGGGTCGAACTACTAACAACAAGTGTCCCATAAAGGGGTAGAATCACTTACCTCGTCAGCTGGACGCTGCGAGTAGAATCCGCGATCTTCCGTCGCGGATGCGGGGGCTTCGGCGCCCTTAAACAGCACCCTCCAGGCGCCTTCGTACGTTGTGTCGAAGAGCCTGCTCAGCGCCTGGTGCTGTTCCGGATTGAACTCCCACAGATTGAATGCCCGTTCTTGGCATGGGAGAATCCGGCGGACGAGCATGACTTGGACCACGTTAACCAGCCTGAGCTTCTTGTTCACCAGCTTCTGGATACAGGCTTGGAGTCCCGTCAGCTCCTTCGAATTACCCCACAGCAAGCCCTTCTCTTTCCAAGAGGTGAGCTGCGTAGGGATGCCAGATCTAAACTCGGGGGTCGCCGCCCACGTAGGTTCGCGCGGCTCGGTGATATAGAACCACCCCGATTGCCACCCCTTGATGGATTCCACGAAGGCCCCTTCGAACCAAAGGACGTTGGGCATCTTGCCAAACATGGCACCTCCGCACTCCGCTTGAGTGCTCTTCACTACCTTCGGCTTGACGTTGAAGGTCTTGAGCCACAAGCCGAAGTGGGGCTGGATGCAGAGGAAGGCCTCGCACACGACGATAAACGCCGAGATGTTGAGGATGAAGTTCGGCGCCAGATCATGGAAATCCAGGCCGTAGTAGAACATGAGCCCCCGGACAAAGAGGTGAAGTGGAAAGCCCAGTCCGCGGAGGAAGTAGGGGAGGAAAATGACCCTCTCATGGGGCCTGGGGGTGCGGATGAGCTGCCCCTTGTCGGGCAGCCGGTGCGCGACGTCGCCGGAAAGGTATCTGGCGTTGCGCAGCTTTGTGATGTGCTCCTCCTTAACGGTGGAGGCCAACCATTTACCTCCCGCTCTGGACATGGTCGGAGAAGGTCGAGGCGAGATGCGCGGACTTGGGCGCTGGAGCTCGAGTGCGCGGAGGTGGATAAGCAAAGGAGGAAGAAGGCGTAGGTAAGAAGTTGAATACTTATCCCTTATATATAGGCGGACGAAGACTATACGTCCCCACTAGCCCGGTAAAACTCGCTTATCTCCCAAGTGCCACCATCAATGGCGCGGTTGGGTTACCCATGTCCGTATTGATGAGAATCCCGGAATAAGGGGAACACGGTCTCTGCTTCGACAAGACGTGCCAAGGAAACCGCTTCACTAAACGCGCTGAGGTGGTATAATAAAAAATGATTCAAGTAAAGGCTTGGTAGTGGTGTGACCTCATGCCCCAAAATACGTCGGCAGATCGAACTTGTGTATATATTATTCTCTCTACGGTGGAACGTGGAATTTATTTTGCAGAGCCGGACACTATCCGGGTGTTCACAATCTTCTCTGGATTATTCAAAGGAGGAACCCGCCTTGCAATGCCGAACATTATGCGTGCCAGACTCATCGTCATTGAAGCCAGGTTCAGGGGCTACTGAGGGAGTCCTGGACTAGGGGGTGTCCGGACAGTCGGACTATCATCGTCCGCCGGACTCCAAGACTACGAAGATACAAGATTGAAGACTCCGTCCCGTGTCCGGATGGGACTTTCCTTGGCGTGGAAGGCAAGCTTGGCAATACGGATATGTAGATCTCCTACCATTGTAACCGACTCTGTGTAACCCTAGCCCTCTCCGGTGTCTATATAAACCAGAGGGCTTTAGTCCGTAGGACATAACCTCCATTACAACAATCATACCATAGGCTAGCTTCTAGGGTTTAGCCTCCTTGATCTCGTGGTAGATCCACTCTTGTACTACCCATATCATCAATATTAATCAAGCAGGACGTAGGGTTTTACCTCCATCAAGAGGGCCCGAACCTAGGTAAAAACATCGTGTCCCTTGTCTCCTGTTACCATCCGCCTAGACGAACAGTTCGGGACCCCCTACCCGAGATCCGCCGGTTTTGACACCAACACTACCCCTATCTTGTTTAGATCTGGAGAGTATGAGAGTGTGTGAATAGAGCAGCGGTAGCACGCAAGCGCGGAGGCTCCGGCCTATATATAAGTAGTGGGGTAGTTTTCCTTTTTCAGTCCATCAAAACAATCGTTTAAAATTGTGTACTATACTACGTGCCAGGTCGCGGTTTTTTTAGTTGTTGATTGTTTTTTGAGATAGCTACCCGCTTGTTCCAAGTGGTGTTATGGTGTGCCAGGTCGCACTTTGTATCGTTCAAGTCTGGTAGTACTACAAGTCCCTCCATTAAATGAACAACCACCCCCTCGTAAAAATTGTGAACAAGCCCACAGCTAAAATTAGCGGAAACGCGATTTGCCCCAACATGCATTATTATTTATATTTTCTACTCCCTCCGTTCCTAAATATAATTCTTTTTTATTAGCCACACCTAAGACAAGAATTTTTTTATTAGCAGTGAACCCCACATGTCATAGACACAAAATTTTTGGCAAGATTCCCTTAGGCAAGCCAAAGTGTGTCTAACAATTTGAGCAACTCAGGTTAGGCAAGTGTGGCAAGTGTGGGAAAAATAATGTGGCAACATAAGATAAACATAGTCACAATCCAAATAGCCCCGTGATTTTTTGTGGCATGCATGAAAATTTGGTTAGTTAAATTTATAGTCAAAATTTGGCAAGGTGCATCAAATCAACACATGCAAGTATCAAAAGGAAAGTCATGGCATGCATGCATGCGTTGTACTCCCTCCGTTTCCAAATATAAGTCTTTTTAGAGATTGCAACAAGTGACTACTCCCTCCGTTCCTAAATGTAAGTCTTTTTAGGGATTCCACTACAAACTACATACGGATGTATAAAGACATATTTTAGAGTGTAGATTCACTCATTTTGTTTCGTATGTACTGTTCATAGTGAAATCTCTAAAAAAGACTTATATTTTGGAACGGAGGGAGTACATAATATTGTTCAGTATTGTGTTGAAGAAAGAATGACATATTCATAATGTTTTGATGTGTTGCGTCAACTCGTAGAAGCCCGAGAAATTTGATTACTACAACGCCCTCTCCCTCGTGGACTGAGCTCCGGTGCCTTAACTGCACCTGCCTTTGGCTGCATGACAGGTGGGCCAACCACCTCTTGGGCCCACCTATCATGGACGCAAAGGCAGGAGCAGTAAGTAGAAGCTTTCGCTACACGCTATCCCTCCCGCACGAGGTGGACAGACATGCAGCAGTGGATTCGATATTGTAGAAGTAGGAGTAACATCATTGTCGAAGAGGCGAAGAGCCAAGTGCAAACCGAACGTGGCAGTTGCGAACGCTCGTGTGGTGCGGTTCCTTGGAGTACTAGCCAGGCATGAGACAAAATTTCTATTGTTTAACAATTAAACTCCATTATCCATTGGTTGATACTCATTCTTCATAGGTCCACGCGCTTAGCACCATTTCCTCCTGGGGTCACCAATGTTTATTTGCTAATTAATAGCATTCCATGCAATGAACTAGCCATTGCAAGCCAATGAAAGCATGCACACCTCTCATCTCTTATTGGTTGATACGTATGTCAAGAAACAAGAAACAAGGTAGAAGTTAATGCACCGCGCCTAAGTGTGTTGGGACTATTTGGTTTTCGTAAGATGACTTACACACCTAGACGGAGGGAGTAGTATAGACCTGTAAACCGGAAAGGAGTATTTGCCTTTCTAGAGATTTCAACAAGTGACTATACTTCGGCTCAAAAAAAAAGTGACTAGACTACACCGTGTGCAGTACCCCCTCCCCTCCGGTTTATAGGGCCCAAATCTCAAATCTCATGAACCAAGGCATTTTGCGATTGGAGGAATGTATCGCGTACTTTACAAAACTATCCTAATTAAACTCATGCATTAATTACGTAGTTCTCTCGTTTTCCTCTCCGCCTTGGTCGCGGTGCACAATATTGAGGCTAGCCATAGTGGGAGTAACTTAGGTAGTAACTTAACACATCCCAAGACAATTTTGCTTATGTGGCAAGTATTTAATGAGGTAAGAGGTGCTTGTGGTAACATAATATGTTACTATAACATAGCGCTTTCCGAGGCAAAATGAGTCTATGAGATAATAAATGAAGCAATCTATGATACTACTACTATGTTACTTTGCACTATGGAGGTAGTAACTTACACTAGTGTCATATGCATGACACTAGTCTAAGTTACTCCCCACTATGACCAGCCTGAGAGAGTGCTTTGATACGTTTTAGTCTCATGACTAAAAGTAGTGGGACTAAAACTTGTTAGCCTCATCCATGCTTGGATCCAAATACTAAAGAGACTAAAATCAAGTTAATGACATTTCAAAGCATCTGGGCCCGCGTGCCATCCACCAAATCACAACGAGATGCTACAGTCGAGACTCACCTGTCACCCGGGTGTGGCCGTCATGACCCGTCATATCACAAAACCCAAATCTTTACGAGCAGTGGTAAGGTGGCCTCCAAGTTGGACTAGACGAAGCAACCATCATTTCATTGGAACGCTCGTTCAAGCCCTTTCTTCCCTTTCTTGAAGAAAACCTCACTCCAGGCTACTCACTTATGCCATTTTTCTTCTCTACTGACGAATGAAAGGTGGGCGAATCAGTTATGCTGCTATATTTTCATTCCAATAATCTTCTTTTTGCGAAGCACCGACCGATTCTCACATCCTATTCTTTTCCCGTTTTCATTGCGACCGTGGTTTCCTTTCGATTGCTTTTTTGTTTGTCAGTTCATTGATGGATCCTGGAGCACTAGGCAAACAGTTGCCGGCGGACAACCCACTGGAGACAGCGATCTCCAGGAAGCGAGCACCGACCAACGAGTTGACCATGTTGGCGGGCCACCCCATGGATACGAAGAACTCCAAGAAACAAGCACTGGCCAAAGAGTTGAGGACGTTGGCGGACAAACTCCTCAAAGAAAGTTGGAAGAACAGCAAGGGCCCCACCGTGCCTACCCCATGTAATGCCCCAGATTCGATGCGCCAGGTGTCCGCCAGTTATTCGCCGTTGTTGCCATGTCATTTGCTTGCGTGTTGCACTTTGCCATGTCATCATATGCATTTTGTATCATGTCATCATGTGCATCTCATTCTGCATACGTGTTCGTTTCTTGCATCCGAGCATTTTCCCCGTTGTCCATTTTGCAATCCGGCACTCCTATGTCCCTCGGCGTTCCCCTTTTACCTCTTCTCATGTGCGGGTGTTTAACTTTCTCGGAATGGCCTGAGGTTTGCCAAGCGGTCTTGGTATAGCACCGGTAGACCGCCTGTCAAGTTTCGTACCATTTGGAGGTCATTTGATACTCCAACGGTTAACCGGGTAACCGCAAAGCCCTCTTTTGTTGCAGCCCAACACCCCTTCCAAAGTGGCCCAAAACCCATCAAACTCCCCTCCATGCTCTCGGTCGTTCGATCACGATCGTGTGGGCGAAAACCGCACCTCGTTTGGACTCTCCTAGCTCCCTCTACCTATAAATATGTCTTCCTCCCCGAAATCCCGCAGTCCAAACCCTAGCCTCCTTCCACCTCGCGCCGCCGGAAATCTGTCCGTGCCGGACATGTCCGCCGGCCACGTCGCCCGGCCAATCCAACGCTGCCACATCGCCTTCCCCACCGCCGCAGCCAACCGGAGCCCGCCACCTGTTCGCGCCGCCGCGGCCCGCGAGCCCTAAGGCCGGCCCGCCCGCGCTCGCGCCGGGCCCGAGCCGTGCCCCCGCGCCCACGCCGGTCGGTCCCTGCGCCGCCGCCTCCGGTCGCCGTCCCGCGCCGCCAGGTCCCCGCCTCCGCCGGACCTCGTGCGCGCCGCCGCCCCGGTCGCCGGCGTGCCCCGCCGGCCGCCGCCTCCCCGCTCGCCGCCGCCCCCACCCCCCCCCCCCCCCCCCAAGCGCCTCCTCGCCGGCCCCCGCGGCCGCGCCTCCTCAGTCGGCCGCCGCCGCCCCTCGCCGGCCGGAGCCGAGCTCCGCCGCCCGCGCCTCCTCTTCCGCCGCCTCGTGCCTCGCCGCCGGCCCCGTCTCCGGCCAGATCCGGCGAAGGACCGGCCGGATCCGGCGCCCCTCGACCTCCCCGGCCACCTCCCCGAGCCCGGCCACTGCCTCCCTCGTCTCCGGCGACGCAGCTCCGACGAGATCCCGACGTGCATCGATTTCCGTGCGAACCTGAGGTTGCCCCCGATTTCTCTAAGTCCCCAGTTTTTGTCATTATCATGACATGTTCATCGCATCGTATCTCTGCATCCGTAGCTTCGTTTTGTGCATGCAATATGTCAAATTGTTTGCCTCGACGAGTACTTCATTTCGTTCCATTGCATCATTTTCATTTGATGTCATCTTGATGCCCGAAATGCTGTTGGAAGAGTGCATGTTGCTGTTAATCTACTGAAACTGTTATAACTTGCTCATTTGTCATTTTTGCCATGATTGATGTGTGCATCCTATGAGGTTGATGTCTACATGTGTTTTGATCTATGCCATGCCATCTTTCCAGGGGTGTATCCCATGTATTCCTATGATCAATGTGGTGACTAGCACAAGCATGCAAACTAGGCTTCGTGATATTGCTGATTTTGGTCCCTGTTCTGCTGCTATTTTGATGCCATATAAACTTGATGCTACAGAGAGATCCATGCTTATTTTGAGATACTTCAGTAAGGGTGTTTTGAACATATGGTTTTTTTCTATCCATTCATGCCCTTGTTTGTAATTATGGAGTAGCCTCGCATGTCATTTGAGTGCTCTACTTTTGCTTCAAAATGTTTCCTGGCAGATTATTTACGTGTTATTCAATTTGGCCAAGCTTGCTATAGTTGATCCTTGCATTCTATGGACTTGTTCTTGACTTGGTTTGTTTCATAAACATGTCTTCTTGATGATGCTATGCTTATCTTGTCATGAAATGACTTGTGGTGAGTGAATCGAGCTTGTTAAGTAGTGTACTTGCTGTTGCTGTTTTGCTAGGCTAAATCTGTTATTTCGTGATGCTATATAAACATGTTGCTACTAATCATTCTATGCATAATCTGGAGATGCTCTATAAACATGTTTTGATCTACATGTCATGCTCTATCCATACATGCCCCTGGTTGCATTTATAGGTTGTTGTGGCTTGTTGTAATCTTGCTCTAAAGTTGCTTCATAATGTTGCTGTCAACCTGTTTACATTAAGTTCAGTTGTTTCCATGTGTTTTCCTAGTGATCCATGAACCCTATGACCTTGCTCTTGCCATGTATAGCTTCACAAACATGTCTTCTTACTGTTGGTTGCCTTGCCATGCCATGTAATTCTCTGTGGTGAGTGATTCAAGCTCACCAACATGCCTACTTATTGTTGTTCCTGCCATGTATGAATCTGTAATATAACTTGCCATGTTTACATGGGTGCCACCATATTTTCCGTGCCCTTTTGGCTCATGGTCAGTAAGGGAATTTTGATCTATGCAATTAGTAGATTCATGCCATGCCTTTGTTTGCCATGATAAGTTTCTGTAACATGTTGTTTGAGAGCTCTAAACATTGCAACTTGATATTATTCCTGCTAAAGTCTGAAACTGTTATTATTTGCAATCTTTCCATGTCTTTTTGAGCATGTTCTAGTTGTTTCTGGAGATAGCTCAGTGTTCATGTTTTGTTGTGCTTTACCTGTACTTCATGCTCATGCCTTTTTTTCTTATGTTGGGGTGGTGTAGCATATTGTTTTGATGCTTGTAATATGCCTAGTTGATGTTTTGGAAAGATTGTTGTCATAACTTGTATAGTTCGTATGTGTTGCACCGTTGCTCCGTTTTGAGTGTGCTCTATATGAAACTTGCTTGATTTTGCATGTAGCTTCATATTATCATGTTGCATCCATTTTTTGAGGTGTTTGCTTGATGTTTGTATGCATTTTGCATCAATGCCATGCTTAACTTGTGTTGCTCATATCTTCTAGGCCGTAGCTCCGAATCTAATGAACTTTATATGTAACTTGACTAGAATTTCGTGTAGATCATCTTGGTGCATCTTAACTTGCTGTTTAACAACTTGAACATAAGGTTTATTCAGATCTGGAACAATTTTGAAATATGCATATGAGGACTTACCGGAATTGTTATATGTTGTTTCCGGCCTCATTTAAACTTGCCTTGATGTGTTGTTCTTGTTTGCATCATCTCTTGCCATGAGTAGCTTCATGTAGCCTTGTCATGCATCATGCTTGTTGTGCATCATGTCTTGTTCATGTGTGGTGTGTTTACTATGTTGTGTGCTTCTTCTCGATAGTTCCCGTTTCGTTGCGATCGTGAGGATTCGTTCGTCTACGTGTGGTTCGTCTTCGTGGCTTCATCTTCTTCATGGACTCGTTCCTCTTCCTTGCGGGATTTCAGGCAAGATGACCACTACCCTGGATCTCACTACTATCATTGCTATGCTAGTTGCTGCGATCTATCGCTATGCTGCGTTACCTATCATTTGCTCTTCAAGCCTCCCAAATTGCCATGAACCTCTAATCTTTGACACCATCCCTAGCAAACCATTGATTGGCTATGTTATCGCTTTTTCTCAGCCCCTCTTATAGCGTTGCTAGCTGCAGGTGAAGTTGAAGATTGCTCCATGGTGGACAGGATTATGTTGGGATATCACAATATCTCTTATATTATTAATGCATCTATATATTTGGTAAAGGGTGGAAGGCTCGGCCTTATGCCTGGTGTTTTGTTCCACTCTTGCCGCCCTAGTTTCCGTAATACCGGTGTTATGTTCTCGAATTTTGCGTTCCTAACGCGGTCGGGTGATTTATGGGACCCCCTTGACAGTTCGCTTTGAATAAAACTCCTCCAGCAAGGCCCAACTTTGGTTTTACCATTTGCCTCACCTATTACCTTTTTCCCTTGGTAGTCGCGCATCCCAAGGGTCATCTTTATTTTAGCCCCCCCGGGCCAATGCTTGTCTAACTGTTGGTCCAAACTAGAGCCACTTGCAGCGCCACCTCGGGGAAACTTGAGGGCTGGTTCTAGTTGTACGTAGTGCTCATCCGGTCGTGGCCTGAGACGAGATACGCGCGGCTACTATCAGGATGTCGGCACGCCGCGAGGTCTTGCTGGTCTTGTTTTATCATTGTCGAAGTGTCTTGTAAACCCGGATTCCGAGTCTGATCGGGTCTTCCTGGGAGAAGGTCTATTCCTTCGTTGATCGCGAGAGCTTGTCATGGGCTAAGTTGGGACACCCCTGCAGGGTATAAACTTTCAAGAGCCGTGCCCGCTGTTATGTGGCAGATGGGAATTTGTTAACGTCCGGTTGTAGATAACTTGACACCAGATCCGAATTAAAATGCATCAACCGCGTGTGTAGCCGTGATGGTCTCTTCTCGGCGGAGTCCGGGAAGTGAACACGGTTTCTGGGTTATGTTTGACGTAAGTAGGAGTTCAGGATCACCTCTTGATCATTACTAGTTGACGGCCGTTCCTCTTGCTCTCTTCTCGCTCTTATTTGCGTATGTTAGCCACCATATATGCTTAGTCGCTGCTGCAACCTCACCACTTTACCCCTTCCTTTCCCATTAAGCTTTGCTAGTCTTGATACCCATGGTAATGGGATTGCTGAGTCCTCGTGGCTCACGGATTACTACACCAACAGTTGCAGATACAGATTATGCGATGATCATGATGCGAGAGCGATGTTGCTTGTTTTGGAGTTTCTTCTTCTACTTCTTCGATCAGGGGATAGGTTCCAGGTCGGCAGCCTGGGCTAGCAGGGTGGATATTGTTTGAGTTTCTGTTTATGAATCATCCGTAGTCGGATGTTGTTCTTGTATGTTGTATTGTTGTATTCATGTGACATTGTATGTATTGGATGTATCCCCATTATTATGTAATGTTGATGTAATGATATCCACCTTGCAAAAGCGTCTTCAAGATGCGCTTCTATCCTTGGTGGGACCTTCGAGTTCCTTTAGGATAGGGTCGCATCTTGGGCGTGACAAGTTGGTATCAGAGCCTCGACCGACCATAGGAGCCCCCCTTGATTGATCGTGTAGTTTGGCCGTTGCTGAGTCTAGAAGAAAACTGTTTTCGGAGTCTAGTTATATCGGAGAGTAGGAATTCTTTTTAATCCTCAGCCCCTTCGTCGCTGTGGTGAGGAATCTTGACGTAGGTGTTTTGAATTACTCCTCTTCCCGTTCAAATTTTTCTTTAGGATCACGCGGTTAGTTTTCGTTCGTTGTCCGTCCTCTTTTGTCCGGCGCAATCCTCGTCAAGCTGATTCGAACCTCTCTCTTTGGGAGATCAATTCTCAGCTCTTTTCGATCGATGTTGTTTCTCTGTCCGAAGTTGTCTTTTTTTCCCACCCGCCCTCCCTTCTTCTTCTCGAATCCGGAGTCCGTAATCGAGTATCCATCCTACTCGTGCGAAGTCTTTGTTTTCTTTCCTCAATGATTTCAACCGGTGTTTTCTCTTCAAGTTATTCATCGATTTCCCCTTCCGAATTTCTTTTGTTTTTCCCGCCCTCCCACCGCTCTTCCTCCCGGAGTTTGATTCTCTTTCGACCATCAATTTCATTCGTGCAAAGCCTCTTCAGTCTTCCCTCAATCATTTCAACCGGTGAATTCTCGTCTCGTTCGTCATTCTTCATCTCTTCCGGTGGATTCAATTCAAGTTTTTCAGGTTGATCACATTCTTTTCTGTAGCTCAAGTGTTCTATCTGCTCGTTCGCCCTCGCCAGTTTATCCTTCCGGAGTGCTCAAGATATCTCAGGAGATTCATCTGTGTTCCAATTAATTCGAGGTGGTCACCTCATTCAAATATTTCAATTGTTCCGGTGCATCATCTATCTGTTCAACATCCTTTCCAACGGTGTTTTCTTTTAGTGGGCCGTAACCCACAGGTCTTTTCCCAGGATCTTACCTGACTCTTCTGATTCCCCGGAGTTATTCTCAATTCTTTTCAAGTGTGATGTAAGAATGGATTTCATCAGTCACTTGCCTTCTCCAAGATCTCTTTCAAATCATTTCATTGTTGGCTCAACCTCTTCGCTTGTCGTTCCCCCGGAGTGCCTCAGTAATTTTGGGTGATGTTTCTCGTCATCATTTGAAGACCGAAGAAGAAGATTTCTCTTAAATCTTGTCCGTTCTCCCGAAGATTCACGGTGCTAGCTCGATGTTATCCTATCAAATTGTTTCAAGTCATGCAAATTCTTTTCATCCATCCGGAGTATTTCAGGAGTTGATTTCTATTTCTTTTCACCGGAGGCCATCATTCCAGTTATCCTTCTCTATTTATCCCGGTGCTTCGTTCAAGTGTTCTTTAATCAGCTCATGATCTCTTTGTTCTTTTGCATCTAAATTCCCTCTAGCTTATTTGTTCTTCTAATTCTTCCTGGTGATTCATTCTCTTTCATCAGTCATTTTTGAATTCTTATGGTGGATCGTTCAAGATTTCACTTCCTTCGTTATCATATTAATCCATTCGTTCTTTTCAATCCTACCGGTGGTTCATGAAGACCTTCTCAAGTTTGCGATATGTCATTTCTCAATCCTTTTCAAGAAGAATAAGTAGTATACGAAATCCATTGCTTGTCATCAATTTAATTTGGTGAGGATAGCATAACGTAAATCTTATTCTTATTTCATCCAAGTGAGTAATCCCTTCCTTCGGAGTTTGTTCTTGATGAATAAATTCTAGTTCCAAGTGTTTTCATCTTTTCTTTTCCGGAGTTCAAATTTCCTCGGCCATGTCGTCGGAACCTCCATCTAAATCATCGCAAGGTTTTAATCTTATTCTTTCATCTTTCAATTCTATCTCATCATCCTTTTGTCACCGGAGTTCTTCATGGTGGTTCTTCATGATTTAATTCATTCTTCAAGAGTTCATCAAGATTTTTGTTCAAGAGTTCTTCGTGTTCTATTCCTCCATGTTTCAGACGGAGTGCTACCTAAATCCTTTCAGTCTTATTCGTTTATTTTCTCATTCTAACCACTCCGGTTAGAACGAGTGGTTTCATAGTCTATCTGATTCCGTGAGCTTTCGATTCTCGTCATTCTCGTCCTTCCTCTCTTATTCTCGAGTGTTATCGATTCTTTGCTTCTTCTCTTCAGTTCTTGTTTCACCTCACCCCTTTTCTCTTCCGTCTCGGTCCTAAGATCTCGGGACGAGATCTCTTGTTAGTGGAGGAGTGTTGTAACGCCCCGGATTCGATGCGCCAGGTGTCCACCAGTTATTCGCCGTTGTTGCCATGTCATTTGCTTGTGTGTTGCACTTTGCCATGTCATCATATGCATTTCGTATCATGTCATCATGTGCATCTCATTCTGCATACGTGTTCGTTTCTTGCATCCGAGCATTTTCCCCGTTGTCCGTTTTGCAATCCGGCACTCCTATGTCCCTCGGCATTCCCCTTTTACATCTTCTCATGTGTGGGTGTTTAACTTTCTCGGAATGACCTGAGGTTTGCCAAGCGGTCTTGGTATAGCATCGGTAGACCGCCTGTCAAGTTTCGTGCCATTTGGAGGTCGTTTGATACTCCAATGGTTAACCGGGTAACCGCAAAGCCCTCTTTTGTTGCAGCCCAACACCCCTTCCAAAGTGGCCCAAAACCCAGCAAACTCCCCTCCATGCTCTCGGTCATTCGATCACGATCGTGTGGGCGAAAACCGCACCTCATTTGGACTCTCCTACCTCCCTCTACCTATAAATATGTCTTCCTCCCCGAAATCCCGCAGTCCAAACCCTAGCCTCCTTCCACCTCGCACCGCCGGACAAATCCGTCCGCGCCGGACATGTCCGCCGGCCACGTCGCCCGGCTAATCCCACGCTGCCACGTCGCCTTCCCCGCCGTCGCAGCCAACCGGAGCCCGCCACCTGTCCGCGCCGCCGCCGTCCCGCCGCCGCGGCCCGCGAGGCCCACGGCCGGCCCGCCCGCGCTCGCGCCGGGCCCGAGCCGTGCCCCCGCGCCCGCGCCCGTCGGTCCCCGTGCGGCCGCCTCCGGTCACCGTCCCGCGCCGCCAGGTCCCCGCCTCCGCCGGACCTCGCGCGCGCCGCCGCCCCGGTCGCCGGCGTGCCCCGCCGGCCGCCGCCTCCCCGCTCGCCGCCACGCCCCCCCCCCCCCAAGCGCCTCCTCGCCGGCCCCCGCGGCCGCGCCTCCTCAGTCGGCCGCCGCCGCCCGCGCCTCCTGTTCCGTCGCCTCGTGCCTCGCCACCGGCCCCGTCTCCGGCCAGATCCGGCGAAGGACCGGCCGGATCCGGCGCCCCTCGACCTCCCCGGCCACCCCCCCGAGCCCGGCCACTGCCTCCATCGTCTCCGGCGACGCAGCTCCGACGAGATCCCGACGTGCATCGATTTCCGTGCGAACCCGAGGTTGCCCCCGATTTCTCCAAGTCCCTAGTTTTTGTCATTATCATGCCATGTTCATCGCATCGTATCTCTGCATCCGTAGCTCCGTTTTGTGCGTGCAATATGTCAAATTGTTCGCCTCGACGAGTACTTCATTTTGTTCCATTGCATCATTCTCCTTTGATCTCATCTTGATGCCCGAAATGCTGTTGGAAGAGTGCATGTTGCTGTTAATCTGCTGAAACTATTATAACTTGCTCATTTGTCATTTTTGCCATGATTGATGTGTGCATCGTATGAGGTTGATGTCTACATGTGTTTTGATCTATGCCATGCCATCTTTCTAGGGGTGTATGCCATGTATTTTTGTGATCAATGTGGTGACTAGCACAAGCATGCAAACTAGGCTTCCTTGATGCTACAGAGAGATCCATGCTTATTTTGAGATACTTCAGTAAGGGTGTTTTGAACATATGGTTTTTGTCTATCCATTCATGCCCTTGTTTGCAATTATGGAGTAGTTTAGCATGTCATTTGAGTGCTCTACTTTTGCTTCAAAATGTTTCCTGGCAGATTATTTACGTGTTATTCAATTTGGCCAAGCTTGCTATAGTTGATCCTTGCATTCTATGGACTTGTTCTTGACTTGGTTTGTTTCATAAACATGTCTTCTTGATGATGCTATGCTTATCTTGTCACGAAATGACTTGTGGTGAGTGAATCGAGCTTGTTAAGTAGTGTACTTGCTGTTGCTGTTTTGCTAGGCTGAATCTGTTATTTCGTGATGCTATATAAACATGTTGCTACTAATCATTCTATGCATAATATGGAGATGCTCTATAAACATGTTTTGATCTACATGTCATGCTCTATCCATACATGCCCCTGGTTGTATTCATAGGTTGTTGTGGCTTGTTGTAATCTTGCTCTAAAGTTGCTTCATAATGTTGCTGTCAACCTGTTTACATTAAGTTCAGTTGTTTCCATGTGTTTTCCTAGTGATCCATGAACCTTATGACCTTGCTCTTGCCATGTATAGCTTCACAAACATGTCTTCTTACTGTTGGTTGCCTTGCCATGCCATGTAATTCTCTGTGGTGAGTGATTCAAGGTCACCAACATGCCTACTTATTGTTGTTCCTGCCATGTATGGATCTGTAATATAACTTGCCATGTTTACATGGGTGCCACCATATTTTCCGTGCCCTTTTGGCTCATGGTCAGTAAGGGACTTTTGATCTATGCAATTAGTAGATTCATGCCATGCCTTTGTTTGCCATGATAAGTTTCTGTAACATGTTGTTTGAGAGCTCTAAACATTGCAACTTGATGTTATTCCTGCTAAAGTCTGAAACTGTTATTATTTGCAATCTTTCCATGTCTTTTTGAGCATGTTCTAGTTGTTTCTGGAGATAGCTCAGTGTTCATGTTTTGTTGTGCTTTACCTGTACTTCATGCTCATGCCTTTTGTTCTTATGTTGGGGTGTTGTAGCATATTGTTTTGATGCTTGTAATATGCCTAGTTGATGGTTTGGACAGATTGTTGTCATAACTTGTATAGTTCGTATATGTTGCACCTTTGCTCCGTTTTGAGTGTGCTCTATATGAAACTTGCTTGATTTTGCATGTAGCTTCATATTATCATGTTGCATCCATGTTTTGAGGTGTTTGCTTCATGTTTGTATGCATTTTGCATCAATGCCATGCTTAACTTGTGTTGCTCATATCTTCTAGGCCGTAGCTCCGAATCTAATGAACTTTATATGTAACTTGACTTGAATTTCGTGTAGATCATCTTGGTGCATCTTAAATTGCTGTTTAACAACTTGAACATAAGGTTTATTCAGATCTGGAACAATTTCGAAATATGCATATGAGGACTTACCGGAATTGTTATATGTTGTTTCCGGCCTCATTTAAACTTGCCTTGATGTGTTGTTCTTGTTTGCATCATCTCTTGCCATGAGTAGCTTCATGTAGCCTTGTAATGCATCATGCTTGTTGTGCATCATGTCTTGTTCATGTGTGGTGTGTTTACTATGTTGTGTGCTTCTTCTCGATAGTTCCCGTTTCGTTGCGATTGTGAGGATTCGTTCGTCTAGGTGTGGTTCGTCTTCGTGGCTTCATCTTCTTCATGGACTCGTTCTTCTTCCTTGCGGGATTTCAGGCAAGATGACCGCTACCCTAGATCTCACTACTATCATTGCTATTCTAGTTGCTTCGATCTATTGCTATGCTGCGTTACCTATCATTTGCTCTTCAAGCCTCCCAAATTGCCATGAACCTCTAATCTTTGACACCATCCCTAGAAAACCATTGATTGGCTATGTTACCGCTTTTTCTCAGCCCCTCTTATAGCGATGCTAGTTGCAGGTGAAGTTGAAGATTGCTCCATGGTGGACAGGATTATGTTGGGATATCACAATATCTCTTATATTATTAATGCATCTATATATTTGGTAAAGGGTGGAAGGCTCGGCCTTATGCCTGGTGTTTTATTCCACTCTTGCCGCCCTAGTTTCCGTCATACCGGTGTTATGTTCCCGGAATTTGCGTTCATAACGCGGTCGGGTGATTTATGGGACCCCCTTGACAGTTCGCTTTGAATAAAACTCCTCCAGCAAGGCCCAACTTTGGTTTTACCATTTGCCTCACCTATTACCTTTTTCCCTTGGGAGTCGCGCATCCCAAGGGTCATCTTTATTTTAGCCCCCCCGGGCCAATGCTTGTCTAAGTGTTGGTCCAAACTAGAGCCACTTGCAGCGCCACCTCGGGGAAACTTGAGGGCTGGTTCTAGTTGTACGTAGTGGTCATCCGGTCGTGGCCTAAGACGAGATACGAGCGGCTACTATCAGGATGTCGGCACGCCGGGAGGTCTTGCTGGTCTTGTTTTACCATTGTCGAAATGTCTTGTAAACCGGGATTCCGAGTCTGATCGGGTCTTCCTGGGAGAAGGTCAATTCCTTCGTTGATCGCGAGAGCTTGTCATGGGCTAAGTTGGGACACCCCTGCAGGGTATAAACTTTCGAGAGCCGTGCCCGCGGTTATGTGGCAGATGGGAATTTGTTAACGTCCGGTTGTAGATAACTTGACACCAGATCCGAATTAAAATGCATCAACCGCGTGTGTAGCCATGATGGTCTCTTCTCGGCGGAGTCCGGGAAGTGAACACGGTTTCTGGGTTATGTTTGACGTAAGTAGGAGTGCAGGATCACCTCTTGATCATTACTAGTTGACGGCCGTTCCGCTTGCTCTCTTCTCGCTCTTATTTGCGTATGTTAGCCACCATATATGCTTAGTCGCTGCTGCAACCTCACCACTTTACCCCTTCCTTTCCCATTAAGCTTTGCTAGTCTTGATACCCATGGTAATGGGATTGCTGAGTCCTCGTGGCTCACAGATTACTACACCAACAGTTGCCGGTATAGATTTTGCGATGATCATGACGCGAGAGCGATGTTGCTTGTTTTGGAGTTTCTTCTTCTGCTTCTTCGATCAGGGGATAGGTTCCAGGTCGGCAGCCTGGGCTAGCAGGGTGGATATTGTTTGAGTTTCTATTTATGATTCATCCATAGTCGGATGTTGTTCTTGTATGTTGTATTGTTGTATTCATGTGACATTGTATGTATCGGATGTATCCCCATTATTATGTAATGTTGATGTAAAGATATCCACCTTGCAAAAGCGTCTTCAAGATGCGCTTCTATCCTTGGTGGGACCTTCGAGTTCCTTTAGGATAGGGTCGCATCTTTGGCGTGACACCCCAGGAGCTCTGATTGCCACCTATGTGAGGCTCAAGACCGAGTTTGAGGAGATAGTCGCCGTTGAGAAGCAGTATTCCCCTGGCAAGGTGATGGCCCCCATCGAGGATGAGGAGATGGCCCCCGGAGGGATGAGATCCCCCGGTGAGCTGCACAAGGTAAAAAATAATGACTTATTACCATAGTTGTGGTTTTTGATTATTTGCAATGTGCTTGCTTTTTGATTATTTGCAATGTGCTTGCTAATATGTTAGTGTTGTGCAGGTGCCGGTGGTTGTCCTTGATGATTCCGATGTCGTGGCCCGTCCTGTTGGCATCACCCCGAAGATCGATTCTGATGCCGCTGTCCATCCTGTGGACATCGCCCCAGAGATCGATTCCGATGTCGCAGTCAGTCCTGTGGACATCACCCTATAAATCGATTCCCATGCCGCTGTCTATGATGTGGTCATTGCCCGAGAGATCGATGACAAGAAATAGTTGGTCGCGCTAATCCTTCAGGGGTAGTTTGCATTGCCCTGTGTTTAATTACCAGAACGATGCGTGTTATCAAACCATCTTAGGGCTAGTGCACTATCTTATGTGGGCAGATCTTGCTACTTTTGTTTGATAGTGAATCATGCGATGAATCATCCGAACCCTCTCCGAGTTATGGAAACAGATGTATCCTCACCAGCTTTTGATGTAATATATGGCATGCTTAGATATAAGTTTGAACTGTTTATCATATCAGCAGGGCTTGTTTGATGATTCTTGGTGTTAGTAGGCTACCTACTGTGCGAGATATAGTACTTGCAAAACACTCACCGAAGAGAAACATTGGGGCTGATGAGCTCGTGGTACGCTTATACTTATCCCTCGTCGATCAACCAATAGCCCTAGCTCCTAAAATTGTAGGCTTAGCGATCGATCAGACAATAGTCGACATACATTCAGGCCTCATTTGGTTCACAGGGTAGGAAAATCGTAACAAAAGTACAGAGAACGTGCAACACAAAATCATAGCAGTGCAGAGACGTACTCCCTCCGTTCCAAAAAAGATTACCTAGGCGGGCTAGTTTGGCCTAGTGGGTTTCAATGATATGACGTGGTACAGTGTCGTCCAGTCTTCGCGTGTGGTAGCAGTATTGCGGGTACAGTAAGTTTTCTTGAAGAAGCGGAATTCAACGAAGTCATGATGGTTCCTTCGTCCGAACAACTTACGGTGGGAAAGGTTGGGCCTGCGATACGACCGGGGTAGACCAGGATAATTTTTTGCATGGCAGGTGGACCAGGATGGTTGACGTCCCACATGTCGGCGAATGAAAGTATTCTTTCCGATATAGAGGATGAGCAACGAGTATTCATTGTTTATTTTTGATGAAAGCTATTGTCTCCACTGTTACTCCTTGACTTTGTCAATGCCTCGCTCTCCTCCACATAAGCGGGGACTACTTGCTATGCATGCAGCGGGCAGCTGGCGTCTTGAGGGGCCAAGGCGGTGAGAGCGGGCTCTGGAAGCGGTCCGGACTCCAGCATGGCCCACCTCACATTATCACCATATATTTCTTGGAGTCCGTGCTCGGCGGGCGGGCGATCTCTTCTCCCTCCCCCATTTCTCTCTTCTCAGCCGATGCTCGCCGAGCGATTAGATTTCGGCTATCGATGGTTTATTCAATTATGGTCCCACATGTCAGTGAAATTGCAAGACAACGCGTGTCCCCTTTGGTGAGCGGCATGCGAGCTGGACTGTCGGCGTTGCGACGCGTACGAGTCGTAAGTGTGCCGCCTTTTCCTTTAGAACTTGCGAAGCGTAACATTTTCGCGCGATCGATCGATAGAAATCCAGAACAAAATGACGAGGGCGGTGCTTTCCCGCTCATTAGGCGGGCTAGTTCGAGTGATATGACGTGCTACAGTGCCGTCCACTTGCTCCATTTTTATGTAAGCAAGAGTTTACACTCATACGCGGGAGGAGTGCGAAACACCGTGGATCTGATTTTGATCGAGGGATAACTGTTCCCTGCCAAATAATGGAAGATTGTTAGCGATATAGCATGATAGTTAGGGCATCTCCAGCGCTGGCCCACAAATTTACACCGGCATCTGTCCGAGGACACTGATGGATGCCATCCGATGTTGCCCGCATACCTTTCGACAACTATATGAACTAACCGGACGAAATTCGTGCAAACAAAGCAAATTTCAAATTAACCGGATGAAATTAACAGGATGAAATTCATTACATTTCGAAAACTTTTCCTACAAACTGGACAAAATTCATTACATTTTTCGCACAAACCGTACTAAACCTACTTTAAACCTAATCTAAACGATCGTCGGTGCCCGACCACCAAGTCCGGCCATGAACCCGAGAAAGTCGGCGATTGCCTTTGCCTCCTCCTCATCTGCCTTGATAACCTGCTCATCCGGCCAGAGCACAAGGTTAAGAAGATTTCCGCCTCCACGTCGCCGTCAAGCGGCTAATCGACCGCCGATGTTTACCCCACCAAGCTTGATGTTGACTGAGTGGAGTAGCGGTGGCCTTCCCGGGACCAGAGCGGCGGCGACCTACCATGTACTACTCTTCCTCGCTGTCGGCTGCGCCCACGCACGCGCGCCGGCTTCGTGGTCGTGGCGGCGGAGGGAGGCCCAGGGGGTGCCGGCGATCTCCTTCTTTTGCTCCAGCGACAGTACGTCGAAGAGAGCTTTGGAGCGCGCCTGGAGCGGAGCCACCGATGTCCCTCGTCTGCTCCTGCGATAGTACGTCCAAGAGAGCTTCGGAGCGCCACGAGTCCATGGTTGAAGTGGTGCCGACAGAAGGAAGGGGCAGGAGGAGAATAATTGTGGGTATTTGGCTATGGCTGGGAGCTGGGGCTCAAGATAATATAGCGGGCGAATGGCAATGAGTCGCGACAGACGAATGGGCAACTGGCGCCGGAGTAGGTTCGTCGGGCGTGACTGCGGACGCTACTTCAGTGACTTAACTTCAGATGCATTTGGGTGTCTGACATGTGGCCCAACGGGAGTCTGGCCCGCATGTCAGTGACACACCAATTGCACCTGCAGTTAAGTCCAGTGAATGCGGCATTGACATTCTGGAGAGACGGTGACCGTTTCAGGCGCATGCGGACTGTTTGACTGGTCAACCATACAAATACAGAGCTATACGCTGAGCCAGCGACCGTATAATCACCATATCTCATATACAATGATCAAAGTGAGCTATCAAGACAAGTTCAATGACCGCCAATGCATTTTACTCGGTAATAAATGACCAGGATTGAAGGGGAATCCTAATTTGCTTCGTCTTCTGTCCTTGAGCTCTTGACAAACCAATGCACTATACGGTTGTCCGGCCACTCCACCCCAGATCTCCCACCAAGCGTCGTTCATGCCACCGTGCGGCACACTAACCGGTAAGGCTGCGATGGCATCCCGCCACGCCGAGTTCCTCGCCACCCACGAATGCACACAAAATGGTAGGGAAGCGATGGCATCCCGGCGTGCCGAGTTCATCGCCGCTCGCGACCTCACAACTATGTGGGAGGAATTTGAGGATGCCAAGGCCGAATGGGCGGTAGAGCAAGAGGCGGCCAAAGCCGCACAGAGGGAGCAGAAAAGTCAGAAAGCACTCAAGAAAAGAGAGGCCCGCCGCCGCAAGAAAGAAAAGGATGCGCGCGGTGCTGCGGAGAGGTCAGCGGAGATCCAAGCACGGTGGGGTGTCGCCGACAAAGCCGGGAAGAAGAACGACGGCGTCTGGCCAGCATGTGAGAAGTAGTACTACTAGTAGTTAGTGTGTGTGTCTGTGTCTGAGTACGAGCATGTACTAGTACTACTAGTTACTACTGTAGTTTTTAGAGCAAATTACCAGTACATTAGCCTAGACTAAGTGGAAAAATTCCTATCCTATGCATCAAATGGCATCTCTTTCTCTATAGGAATTGAGATGCATGTCATCTCACTTCCTATGATTTTCATATTCCTATCCTATGAACGAAAGGAGGCCTCTGTTGGAGTAAATACTGTAGCTAGCAGTACTGCTGGTACAGTAGTTTTCTTCAGGAAGTGGAATTCAACAAAGTCATGATGGTTCCTTCGTCCGAGCAACTTCAAAGTGGGAAGTGGGCCTGTGATTTGACGGCTCATTAGTCATTGTTACTGCGGCGCGACGACCTGGGTGGCTCTCCCTTGGAGTTCTGTGTGCATGGCAAGTGGACCAGGATGGTCGACGTCCCACATGTTGGCGAACGGAAGTATTCTTTCCGATATCGAGGAGCAAGGAAACCGCGTGGTATAGTATCACTGCTGATTGGTTCGCAAAAAATAGTATCACTGCCGATTTATAATTATTTTTTATTTTGGATGAATGCTAGCGTTTCAACTCTTACGACGAAGGGTGCCAAACACGGCACGTGCTGGATGTCCCACACGTCAGTGAAAGGAGTGGGACATGAACAGCGTGGTAGAGCCCGGCGTAAAAAAACAGCGTGGTAGAGCGTCTCCACTTCTTCCACTTCTGGGTCAGAGACCACACGTAGTAGTACTTAGCTGTATGAACGATACAAAGTGCGACCTAGAGAGAAAGACACGTCTAGTTGGAAGGTCTCGGGGCATACACGTAAACAAATATAAAAGTTAATACGTGCCTCCAACTAATATAGTAGTAGTAGAGTACTTAGACACATACTCCATAACATCACCGTGCATTGCACGTACAACATTTAGTGGTAGTACCTAGTAAGAGACAAATGTCACCCAAGAGTTCCCTTCTCGACCTACTTTTGGGTGTTTGTTAGAGTGTATGGAGGGTGCATGAGTCCACACTAGTTTAGCACAAATACACTAGAAGCATGCATGAAGAGAGCATGCATGAAGAGGGGTGTTGAGTTGAGCATGCATGAAGAGGGAACAACTATGCTGAGACGAGAACGCAACCAAACACACCCTGTATGCCACGCATGTTCATACCATTTGTGCCTTTCAACTTCACTTACTGCGCTACATTACTCAGGTTCGTACGTCCACTCCTAGGTACATGTCCGTCTCGTAGTTCCAGTGCCACGTGTTCTTCATATAGATGGAATGATCGTTGCATAACATGTGCGCCTTGATGCTAGATGTCTCACGTGTTGGCAAAAGGATGAACAAAGCTCACATAAAAAAATAGAGTGGAAGAACATAGATTCCGGACGACCGAGAAGGAGCAAGGAACCTCGTGGTGGAGCGTCTGCACTCATAATATTTAATATTATTCAGCGATATAAAATTAACCAATCATCTCCACAGTGGACTGGAAGAGTAGAAACACGGCAGCCCAGTGTAGTTACATCATACACTAGTACATGGCTAACCCACGCTATCACCATATTTCTTGGCTTCCGTGCGACACCTATCTCTAGTAATCCAGCAGCCTGTATCGCTTCTCCCTCCTCGTCTCTATCAAAGTGCGGCGAGCTGGCGTTTCTGCCATCTATTGAGGTCGGTTAACTATCACATGTTAGCGACATGCCAAGAGCATTCTAAAAAAAATTCCTTTCACGTTCTGTTTTCAAAAAGAAAAAAAAATCATTTCACGTACGAATTTGCCTGTATGCTTTGAGCAACTTGCATGTCCTATACTGCTCCTGTTTGATACTCTAACTTAGCTAGAGGTTAGACTAACTCATGACTAACCCTGAACTAACTGTAGCCAAAGAGGTGTTTGGGTGACAGGGTTAGATTGACAATAAATGCACTTCATGGAGAGAGAAAAGTGATTTTTCATTGGTTCCAATGAGAACTATCTCCAGTTAGCACCTCTTGGGTGGGATAGTTTTTTTGGTGGGTTCAGTGCAACTTGCTCCAATTTAAACCCTCATGCTTGGATACTTTAGGGCTATTTGAGCCCCAACTAGCTCAAACTAACTCTAACCCATGGATCCAAACAGGGCCTATGGCCAGTCTTGACGCGGAGTAGTCGCGTGCACCAGGAGGCGGCGCTCTCTCGGCCGTCGCGCCACTTAAAAGCCGGCGCCAGTGAGAGGTCTCCTCCGCTCTGGCCGGGCATTAATGCGGCACTGATGCTCCAGGCGACGCTGACCGTTTCACGCGGGAAGCGCGCGCTGGCAAGGGAGTATAGGTTTTGAACTGTTTCAGGTGTAGTAGTAATGGTAGTTTGCAAAACTACTCAATTATTGCACTCGGTTTCCTAAGAAATTGTGGTAAAAAACTTTACTCCACAGCCCGCTTCCCTTCTCCTTCCTGCTCATGATTTACATGGCCATGTTAACGTGGTTGTGTCAAAAAAATGTCACTTCCTGCTCGTGATTTGCGTTATATAATTACAAGCAAGATTCTCGTGCATTGCATGGAACATCAATATGCATTTTTTTACAAAACACCTATTGTGATTGACCCATGCAGGTGTAATCCCATGTGTAAAAACTAATGATATCTCGAGAATTTTCTCGGAAAACTGGTATCTCGATAATGTCATCGAAAAAATGAAAGATGAGAGATAAGGCGAGGAGGAGTGGAGCGTGGTGGTGACTGGTGGTCGGAATGGGCGGAGGCATGGGGATGGATGGCGTCGGCAGGCGGCAGCGGCCACCATGCATGCTAGATTGTTCCAGAGACTTATTCCTTTTTTAATTGCTGAGCAATGAGGTTGCGGGATATAATGATGTGGAGAGAGGTGCGGGTATCTTTTGTAAAATTATCATAGTTTGCTTCCTATCCGTCAGATATAGATCATACGGTCTGTATTACAAGATGGCAGGCACACCA